>JBAGKK010053599.1:0-43261 GCA_037177015.1 Euceroptres primus
TTTATCATTTCCCAAAGTTTTAGCATTATATTTGCAATTCTCTCTTAATAAACCCGCTGAATATAAATAAAAAATCGATCGGTAATTCGTGACATCATTAAGTATCAAATACCCTTAATGATATCAGTAATTAACCAAATTACTAAAATTAATTAACACTTGACTTTCAGTTATGTCATTTGTATACAACATATATCTCCATAACTTTGAAGCTCCAAGAAGTACCTGATTGAAATAAATAAGTCATGGATGTGGGAAGTACTTGCTTATTAATTAACTGAAAGTAGAGATTCAAAATCATTTAATTAATTCTCAAGTCACGGACTCCGTCGCTCTGAAAGATCATCCCGTCGAGGGAACTCCCAGGTGACTCCGGAAGACCAGCACTAATTTTCTATGGCTTCTTAATTTTCTATATATAAACAGAATTCTCAAGAGGAAATATTAAACTATGCAAACAGCATTTAATTACTTTAATAAAGGATGAAATAAATTATTCGAGTGTTTCTGGTAAATATTTATTTCTAGTAAATATTTATTTTCCACAAATATTTAAACTGAAAAGCTTCAGAAGTTTTTAAATCCTGGAAAAAAAGAATTTTACATAATTTCTAAAGTTTGAACTATTTTACAAATTATGCATTTATTATGGTTTGTAAAAGTTGCAATTTTCTAATTAAAATGTATTTGAAATATTACAAATGTTTCAGTGTTTTCAAATACTTTAAATAAACTTAAAAGTCTAAAGACTAGTATGTTGGAAAATGTACATACTCTAGGTGAAAAGTCAATTTTGAATTCTCAATGAACACGTCGCGTTGCGTCGAGTAAACCAGAGCGACTGGGTTTTAGAAAAAGGATAGGTTTTAAAGTATGCAAAAGAGGAAACCGTAAACGAAACTGCTGAACCTCAGAAATTCTGGTCAACTTTTAACATTTCAACTTTAGTAAAAATGCTTTTACTTAAATGTGTTTTTAACCTCTGCAATTTAAAAAATCGATTTATCATCGTTTATTGCAAATTGCAGTAAATAATAATTATTATTTTTTTCTAGAGGTGTCAGATCGAATTTTCAATACAAATTGATACCTTTCTAGCCACGTTTAAAACATAAAATTTTTGAAAGTTGAGTTTAATTCAAGAAGAAATCTATAGATTTCTTCTTAAATTAAACTCAATTTTTTAAATTATTAATTTTTTAAAATGAAACTCAAATTTCGAAATTTGAGTTTAATTCAAGAAGAAATATATAGATTTCTCTTTAAATTAAACTCACTTTCGAAAAATTCAATTTTCTAAAAGAGGCCAAAAAGGTACCAATGTACCAATTTGCATTTAAAAATCGATCTGACAAACTTGCATACCTCTAATTTTTTCCTAATATTATTTATAATAAAATATTCCGTCTTGTGTCCTTGTAGTTGAAATGACAAGGGGGTGTGATACGTTATGATGTCACGAATTACAAACGGGGTATAACAAATATTCGGCAATCCCATTTTTAAACAAACAAAGATATCAAGTTGAAACTTAATTTTTTGGAAATAATTTCCAAAAAATGGGTGTGATACGTTATGATGTCACGAATTACAAACGGGGTATAGAAAATATCGGCAATCCCATTTTTAAACAAACAAAGATATCAAGTTGAAACTTAACTTTTTGGAAATAATTTCCAAAAAATAGGATTGCCGATTATTTTTTATACCCCATCGGTAATTCGTGACATCATAATGCATCACACGCCCTTAAGCGAAAAAAACATTGAAATACCGAAGACACAGTAAAATAAATTTCCAAAAAAGACATTGCTTCCATATTTTTAAATATTTTTACAAACAATTTTTATATTTTAACAGATTTTTTAAATTCAAGTGCATGGATGAATTCAAATAACATGGATGAATCTCTTGAAATACGCCTTTTAATAATGGTTTTTTTTAAAATCCCACTGACAAAAATTCTCAACTTTTTGGCAATGACCCTTATATAATTTACTTTATACAATTTATTAAAAATAATAAATCATAAAATAAAAAGGGATGAGAACAAAAAAGTAAATTTGGTGACTTGAAAATCGAATTACAATTTTCTGAGATCAATAAACTATATATAAATACTTCAGCTATCCCTAGCTATGTAGTATAACGGAGGTCGGTACGTTATTCTAACCGTGCTACCCGGTCAGTCGTGTAATCGTTATGAACGTCAGTCTTCGCCTGAATTTCACTTAAAGTCGACGTTCCAGACTCAAAAATTCTTCTTCAAGAAAATATTCAATTCCGCCGTCAGCGGAAAATGAATCTCCATTAGCAGTTTAATTACAAACTAATTCCCTTTGCAAGGATAATTTTAATTTCTCGAGGAATTGCCATGCCAGTGCAACTTGATCTTTTCGTGCAGTCAGGAATTTGAGGGCGGTGTTGGATTTCCCATGGGTGGCAATTGAGTTTATAGATTGCGTTTTTTATTTTTTCATTATTTTATTTTTCTATGAGAATCTATATAACAGATTGTAAGAGTGACTGAACGGATTGGTCGCGCTTCAATGGAAAACGTCTGTTGTACTCTGACATATAGATAGTTTGCAGAGATGAACTTTGGAGATGAAAATAAAATGTAGATAAAGAATTGGTTATTGACTATTTTTTTGTTACTGAGAAATTGAATTCAATAAGAATATAAGCAAATAAGCAAGAAAAAACAAATAAACAAATAATGATGCTAACTTTCATGAAAAAATTTAATTTACCAAAGATATGTATAATTTTTTAATTTTCCAATTTTCATACTTTATAAACTTTCTAGTTTTCTATATTTTTACCTTTGATAGCTACAGATTCAAAATTTTTAGTTTGACAATAAAAATTTTGAAATAAACCAAGGGGCTAACCACTAGGGCACACAATGGTCTAGAATTGGATTTTTACTGACAAATCAGTTTTTTTTATCAGATTTTTTTCTGAAGAATCCGAAGAATTTTTATCCGATTTAAACGTTCTTTTGTTTTAATTGAAGTCTCATAAATTCCCCAGTGATCCCTCGAAGCCGATTTTTGATTTTGCGTTTTTGGAAAATTTTATGTGAATGACAAAAGTAAAAAATTTGTATTCAGAAAAATCATCTCTCTAAATCTGAATCAGTTAAATTTTACTAATTCATCAGTGACTGCATTCTAGCTACGACAATTAGTAGACTTCTACTGACAATAAGTGAAATTTTATTAATTTTTCACTAGTCAGTAGAATTCTTTTAATTGCCATAGCTAAAATGCAGTCCCTGATGAATTAGTAAAATTTAACTGATTCATAGTAAGAGAGATTATTTTAACCCGGAAAAACATTTGTGTGAACTGAATATCAAGTAAAATCAATGCATTTGCAATTAAATCACGTAAATAATCGATTTAATGAGTAACTTAATTGTGACAAACAAATTTTATAAACAATTACTCTAATGTACCATTTTATCTCGGGAAAATTTTTTCTTCACTATAATTGCTGAAATTTATTGCGAAAGTGTCATCTAGTAACAAATATTGATAAAAATTAAAAATTGTATTTTTATAAACAAATTTTATAAACATATACTCGAATTTATCATTTCCAATTAGAAAAAAAATTTTAGCACGGGAAAATTTTTTCTTCACTATAATTGTTGAAATTTATTGCAAAAGTGTCATCTAGTAACAAAAATTGACAAAAATTAAGAATTGCCATTATTATAAACAAATTTTATAAACATATACTAGAATTTATCATTTTCAAGTAGAAAAAAAATATTTTCTCGGTCAAAATTACTGAGATTTGGAAGTATCAGCTAGTAACAAAAAATTGTTGAAAATTAAGAATTGTCATTGTTATAAACAAATTTTATAAGCAAATACTCAAATTTGATATTTTAAAGCAGAAAAAGAATTTTTCTGGCCTAAAATTACAGCAGTTCGCTGTGAAAACGTTTTTTATTTTCGATATCTGTTAGGATCTACTTTGTTTAATGGCAAAACGTATTGTTGTTACTAACTGACATTATCCTAACGAACTGCAGTAATTCTAAGCCAGAAAATACTTTTTTCTCTGCTTGAAAATGTATTATTTATAAAATTTGATTATAACAATCGCAATTCTTAACTTTTGATAAATCTTACTAATTTTAAGCCAAAAAATACTTTTTTTCTGTTTGAGAATGTCAATTTCGAGTGCTCGTTTAAAATATTTGTTTATAACAATAACGATTCTTAACTTTTGCGAATGTTTTATTCCTAGATGACACTTTTGGGACAAATTTCAGCAATTATAGTGAGTGAAAAATTTTTCCCGTGCTAAAATGGCAAATTAGAGTAATTGTTTATAAAATTTGTTTATAACAATTAATTTACTCTTTAAATCGATTATTTACGTACATTAATTGCAAATGCATTGATTTTACTTGATATTCAGTTTACACAAATCATTTTGTTTGGATTAAAATAATGATTTTTCCTAATAGAACATTTTTTATACTTTTGTTGTTTACATAGAAGTTTCTGAAACTAAAAAATCAAAAATAGGCCTTAAGAGATCACTGGGGAATTTATTCGACTTCAATTTTTAAAAAAGAGCATCTATATCGGATAAAAATTGTGACCTATAGATATTTTTTCTGTTCGGACTTTTGAGTTGAGACATGTCGAGCCGAAAATTCCTTCAGTTTGAATCAAAGAAGCGTGTCATATTTTTGATTTCATGGGGAAAAAATTTTTCATATTTTTTTCGCGTTTGATATCGTTAAGTTTTTCAAAATCGACATTTTTAAGTATAAAAAAATATCAAAAAATTTTTTTATAAAATTAAAAACATGGCACGCTTCTTTGATTCAAACTTGAGGGATTTTCAGATCGAAATGTTCAACTTTTCAAAAATAAATTTTCTTTTTAATTTTTCAAAAATACATTATTTTTGACATTTTCAAAAAATTCTAACTTGGAGAAAATTTTTTTGTTTAACTTTGGATTTTATATTATTATTCATCATCGAAAACTACATGTTCAAAAAATTGACCATAATTATCCCTTGAATAGAAAAAATGTGAAAAATGTTCAAAATTTTGAATTTTCAAGTCAAAAGTCCGATAGAAGAAATTTAAGAAAAATAATTTTTGTCTCTTCTTTCTGATGCGAAACAACAACTTTTTTCATTAGGCTCAAAAGATTCGATCAATTTGATTATTTTCAATCCACCCTACTAACCACTCTCGAAATCTGGTGTACATAATCTTCATGAAATCTTTGAAATCTCTTGAAATCTTTCGAAATCTTTGAAATTTCTTGAAATATTTTGAAATCCTTGAAATCTTTTGAAATTTTTGAAATATTTTGAAATGTTTGTGTACATGTTTTTATAAAATCTTTGAAATCTTTTTAAATCCTTGAAATCTTTAAAAATTTTTGTGAATCTTTAGAAAATCTTTAAAATCTTTTGAGACGCTTGAAATTTTTTGAAATTTTTGTAAAATCTTTGAATTTTTTGAGAAATCTTTGAAATCTTTGAAATATTTTGAAATCTTTAAAATCTTTCGAAATCTTTAAAATCTTTTGAAATCTTTTAAATCTTTGAAATCCTTGAAATCTTTGAAATTTTTGAAATATTTTGAAATGTTTGTGTACATGTTTTTATAAAATCTTTGAAATCTTTTTAAATCCTTGAAACCTTTTAAAATTTTTGTGAAATCTTTAGAAAATCTTTAAAATCTTTTGAGACGCTTGAAATTTTTTGAAATTTTTGTAAAATTTTTGAATTTTTTAAGAAATCTTTGAAATCTTTAAAATATTTTGAAATCTTTAAAATCCTTCGAAATATTTAAAATCTTTTGAAATCTTTTAAATCTTTGAAATCCTTGAAATCTTTTGAAATTTTTGAAATATTTTGAAATGTTTGTGTACATGTTTTTATAAAATTTTTGAAATCTTTTTAAATCCTTGAAATCTTTTAAAATTTTTGTGAAATCTTTAGAAAATCTTTAAAATCTTTTGAAACCCTTGAAATTTTTTGAAATTTTTGTAAAATCTTTGAATTTTTTGAGAAATCTTTGAAATCTTTAAAATATTTTGAAAACTTTTAAATTCTTCGAAATCTTTAAAATCTTTTGAAATCTTTGAAATCTTTGAAATCTTTGAAATCACTTGAAATCTTTTGAAATCCTTGAAATCTTTAAAATCTTTTTACAGTTTCTCTTACTCAAGGGGCTAAACACTCTTGAAATTTGGTTTGAAATTTGGTGTAAGTACATGCCTTAATGAAATCTTTTAAGTTTCCTGAAATATTTTGATATTTTTGAAATCTTTTAAACTTTTGTGAAGTCTTTGAAATCTTTTGACATTTTTTTTTACTTGAAGAACTGACCACTCTTGAAATATTATGTACATGCCTTCATAAAATCTTTGAAATCTCTTGAAATCTTTTGAAATCTCATGAAATCTCTTGAAATCTCATGAAATCTCTTGAAATCTCATGAAATTTCATGAAATATTTGAAATCATTTGAAATCTTTGAAATCTTTGAAGTACTTTTGAATCCTCGAAATCTTTGAAATCTTTGAAATCCTTGAAATGTGGTGTACAGTCAAAAATCGAGTCAAAAATCCCCTCGAAAGAAACTTTGCAAAGGGTATTTGAAAAATCAAAATCTACAATATTGACAAAGTAGAAAAGTTCGATAATTTGCAATTAGAAGATAAGGGAAGGGAACTGAAAAATTTATAAACGTAAAATTAGAATATTAGAAGAGTCGAAAATTGCAGAATAATGGAAATAGAAAAAGTAAATGACTAAATAAACTGAAAAATTAAAAGAAACAGATATACAGAATAACAGGAAAATATAGAAGATTCTCAAGAGCAAAGTGTGGTAACGAAGCTGTTAAGTGGGGTTAATTACGAGGACACTTTCTCGTAAGTAGGCAATCACGCGTTAGCAACCTAATGTCAGAGGTTTAAAAGGGTTGAAAAGGAATGTCGTTGCTTCTTTCCTGGCCAGTAATTAATCTTCTCTACCCTCACGGGAAAGTTTCTGACCGCACTATGAGAATTAAGGGTGACCTTCATCTCATTATAAACTTTGTTGACATCTATTGTTTCATCCTGAGTGATTTATAAAATCAACCTCATAAAATCAACCTCACAAATCCACTTTAGCTCATTTTATTTTCGTAAATCATAAGAATGTATCAATTTTCTAGAAAAAAATCCCCAGGAAACATTTTTCCAAAATCTAAACCTCAATATTCTAAATAACTGAACATAAAAAAGGTAAATTGGTATCACATCTATTTTTCTTAATATTAATATTTAATATATGTTACATTAATATTTAATTGAATTTAAAATAAGCAACTAATATACAATTTATATAACACAACGATAAAATATTTATTGAACAGCAGACGAGATTTTACAGATTACTTTGCACGTGTTATTTTCTACGGCAAACGGTTGTCAAGTTCTTATTTAACCCTCTAAAAAAAAAAATTAGAAAAAGGGCAAAATTTTCAGTGACTTAGTCATGCTTTGGTTTGGAATTCAAACCATAACCAATATTTGGAAAGCGACTCGACACAAGGTTGAAGATGTTATAAATTATGGGTATGCAACTATTTTGAAATAAAAATTAATAATTTACATCAGTCAGTCGAATTTTGTAAAAAAAATTATTTTATTAATTTTTAATTGAGTTGATAAATATTGATTTTTTTCTATAAATAATTACAGATTGTGTTCAATAGGAGTAAATTAATTATTTACGTAAAGCTAAAAGTGAATCTGCAGATAACCTTTCTTTTTGTCAATACTTATCAATTTCCAGAGAGACTATGTGTAATTTTCTTTTTAATCTACTTTGACAATTATTCAGATACAAAGCATATACAGATTTGACCTCCCGTTTGTCACAAGAGTCTGAAAAAATCAAACAGTATGGATACATTGAAAAAAATATTTCATCTGATCGTAGTTTAATCAAGAAAAGTGACACCCCTCACAAGAGAGAAAAAAGCACATCCAGGGTAATCTTTTGGATTAGTATTTTTTATGATTAAAAATTTGAAAGCAGTCATAAACGGTTGGAAGTAATTTATAATTTAAAATTAATTGTCCTCGTTCTTAGTAGACTTCATTTTGAAAAAGTAAGAGTAGAAATTGTCAAAATAGAAAATGTAGAATTTGTTTACTTAGGTTAATGGCGTATTTAAGTATTAAGTATTAAGTATTTATTTAAGTATTTTTAAACAATATAGAAAAGTTATTAGAAGTCAGAATGAAAAATTAAATAGAATTAGGAATGTAAAGAAATCTTGACAAAAATCTTATGAAAATGCAAATAGAATCAGCTTTTCCTCTTTTCCTTCTCTTCTCTGACAAGTAAAAGCTGTTTTAGTTCTCTGGACGGTCATCCTTATAAATAAAATTTAAAAGGTCTAATTAGTGGGAGTTCAAAGTAATATAAAATTAAAATATTCCTCGTTTCCTTGCGGGAAACCTGTAAGAACGAGAAAAGCTCCTTTTAAAGGAATCGAAAAGGCTAGAAAGTTCAAAAGTTAGATTTCGTTTACTTTTCATTAGAAGCTGATGAATTATCTGTTATTGATAGAAAATTGGCATTCGAAAGTATTTAATTGCAGAGAATTATTCAGTTAATTAAGATCTTGGGAAATTTTTGCTAACTTTTGATATTGAATTACCACTTGTGTCGAAAGTATTTCATATTTTCATTATTTAAATTTTTATTAATTTAAGTCGAAATATATTTCGTTTGTATTTCGTTTGTGTTAACTATTAATTAAAATAAGTTATTAGTGAGATTAATTAATTTAGTCAAGATTATTTAATTTTTCCAGCTTCTTCACACGACAGTCAGTGAATACTGGAAAGATGCTCTGTACAATCATTGGTTGATATTAATACAATGTCTAATTTTGGTGACTATTATTATTTTAATTGCTCCTTGGATTGGCTCTGATTGCAATGATGATTATACTTTTGGAAACAGTTATTTCGATCATAGACCAGAAGCACATCTTAGACAATTACGAAAAAATATTGACGAGAGAACAAATTTACTTATCCGGTTAGAAAAATATTTTTAAAACTTTTAATTTTTAAATTAAAATAAGTATTTTTCAATTTTTATCAAAATTTTATACCCTTCTAAATAAGTTTCTTTGCAACTCAAGGAAAAATAATGAAAAATTCCAGTAAAATAACGATGCCTTGTCTATTATTTTTCTATTAAAACTCTATATTATTTTATTCAATATTTTACACTTACAGAAAACCTTGCAGCTACATGTCATTTTTTTCAAGTGGAACCGAATCTAATGATAGATTGAATAAACGTTCCGGCATTTTGAGACGAAAACGAGCCTACAGAAGATTTTTCTGAAAATATTTTTTAGAAGGAGAAAATTGGAACTTATGTTTTTTATGAAAATAGCAAATGTGGAAAATAAAAAGTGAAAATATAGGAAAAGTATGATATTTTATTAAATATTTGTTAATGTATTTTTTTCATTTTTCAGTGTTAATTTTCACGAGACTTAATATTTTGATTTTCATTATTCGGATTTTCTTCTTCTTCAGAACAATCAAATTTTCCTAAAATATAAAGCATTGCTGTCGTTAATAAAAGCATTCCAACATTAGGTCGTCGAATAGCAGCACCACCACAACGTTTACAATTTTCGTTGCGACACTTTTGGGTCCAATTTTCATAATTTTGTCGACCATAAATGTTGCTGAAAAAGTAATAGTGAAGATTCAATTATTTGGAAAAATTGTAGAAGTTTTTACAAAATTATAAAATTTGAATAAAATTCATATTCAAATATAAATAAATAAATTACAATAATAAATAATATTGCTTTAAAGATAATGGTATATTTTGAGTTTTTAAATGAAATAAAAAATACCGGTTTTGAGAATGTCTGAGTCCAGAGACCTTGTTTACAATTTTTTCAATGAGTACGCGCATATTCCAGTGCACAATATATTAATATTATTCCTGTACAAAGTCTAACCACATCTCTTCTCATACTTGAATTAAATTTTTTTCAAACAAAATATACTGTCTTAAATTAATCTTATATTAATTGAATAACTATCAAAATTTGGAGCAGAGACAGAATAACCTGCAAAGTTTCGTTCGTTTAAATTTCGTTTTTGTTACTTGAGATGAAAATTTAACGACGCCGCCACCAAAAGTAAAATGTGAAGCAAATAAAAATGGCAGCTATTGTGCCTGAACGTGTTTCAATTAATTCGTAGGCATCATACTTTAAGGCATTCTTTCTTCTGATAGTGTCCTCTATAAAAACATCTCTTTTATACATTACTGAACTACAATTTCCATTTTTGTTGGTTAGATTTTTCAATTTGAAAATTTGGTGGTTGAAAATTTTACGGTTGGGAAAACAAAGAAGGATAAGAAATGAAGTTGGAACTAAAATATATAAATTTCTCTTAACTTTAAATTAAATTAATTTTATTGATAATAATATTGAGGAGTAATAATTTATTGAATTTGTGTTTAGTAGCTTTTAGTAAGACTAAAAAATCCGAGATATATTCTTTATTCGAATAAGTTTAATTTGTTGATTCACTAGATTCAAAAATCACCATGAGAAAGAATCGAGAATCGATATATACGTCACTTTTATATATTCTGCTTATTAAAAAGTGATTCTTTAAGGACAGCGACGTGTCTCGATAAAAATCCATGTCGTGAAATTCTATATGTGAATTTCCAAGCCACCCACTTAAGATAATGTCACTCCTACGTTTATCAAATTCAAGAGCCTTGTCAAAATTGAAAATCGACCTCGCTTGAGGTTATCAAGGATTAGTTTAAAACACCTCAAATCGAGGGTTTTATCTTTGGATTGAAAAAGTAAGATGTCTCGAAATAAAGTCTTTGATAAATATTATCCTTCCTCGGAGAAAAGGAGTAACAGCGTATGTTACTCTAACGTTTTAAAAAAATTCACCTGTTGCAAAAATGATAAAACCAAAACTTTGGAGAAGTCGAAAAAAGAAAACTTGTTAAATACATTAAAAAACTTGAAGCCAACGTACAATCCCCAGGAGTTTGACGACTGTACTACTGAATTTTCTTCCAGGAAAGTTACACAGTCGAAGATAAATCATTTGCATGGGAGAAAATCATATTATGATGAAAGGTTACAAAATTAAAATATTACAAAATTATTTCTTCAAATATAAACTAAATATTTAGTTCTAATTGTTAGATCACAGTTTAAAAATATAATTTTGGCTTTTAATTAAACCAGTTTATAAGTGATATAAGAAAACTTAGACTCGTAAAATTTTATTAGCAGGAACAAGATGAGTCTTAATAAAAATAGTGGAAAAGTTCCTCACGAAGTTCCTTTTTACAATCGTAGAATGGAAGCTTGTGGTCGCTCGAATGAGTCCTCAAGGTCATCGAAGAAAATTCACTGCAATTGTTACGATCAGAGTCAGGGGAAACATTATTCGAGACGATACTTTGAAAAGTTTCCTTATGCTACTGAGGTAACAAGCTTAGAGTCAATGAGCAGTTACTCTTCCCTTGATGCTTCGGCTTTCAGGATGAAGAAGGAGAAACTAAAACCTTCATTCAGTAAGCATAAAAGAGAATCTGACAAAAAACGAACAAATAGGAAATGCACCAACTTATCATGTGCATCACTCGTTGTGAATCACTCTCCAGAGTCCGATATTGATTCTTTCAAAAAAGATAAAAAAATGAAACGATCAAACTTTATGAAACATAGAAAATCCACCTTGGAAAATCTTCGTCACCGTCAGTATTCTCCAGAATCCAGTTATTCCGACCCATTTGAAAAAAAATCTGAGCTTCAAAAAAATCGCAAAGAAAGTTCAGAGGGTGAAAGGAATTTTAGTGGTAAAAAGATTTTTAGTAATTCTATTTTATTAATTTATGAAAAGATCTAGGTGATAATAGTTTATTAATTTTTAAAGATTACAAACAACTGAGCAGTCCTGAGACATATGATTGTTGCTGTGGAGACGAAGAAAAATTGAAAGCAGGTTGCTCTTATTACTGCAGATGTCCTGGGTTCAGAGGGGATATAGATAATAATTATTCTGCTTTTCAATCAAGATACAATTCTTCAAAATTCTTAAGAGAAGATGGAGGCAAAAATTATACAGACGGGGAAACGAGTGATGATGAAAAATCTAAAGAGTGGCAAGATTATGAAGAAAAAAATATCTCCCTAAATGAGAAAGATGAAAAGGTAAAAATATCCAGTAAAATTAAATTGTCTGATCTGACTCCTGATGTTCCACTTCCTGCTCATTGGAGCCAGTGTGGACAACATATGACAAATGTGGCCAATGAATACAGAAATCTTTCAACTAAATTAAAATCGATGCAATCATTGGCTGAGGATCGATCTTCAAATAAGTCAATTGGAACAAAATTCATCAGGACTTATCCTTCTGGGAAAGAATTTTCTTTTGAAGTGAAATCAGCACAGGATGCCAACGTGCAAAAAAATAGAGTAGGATCCTCTTGTGAATGTAAAGACTGTCCTCTACTATTGAAAACTCTAAAAAATATGACAAGTTGGGGAAATTCGAAAGGCTCAAAAATTTTAGACAGTTACAATAATTTGAAAAACTCTAGCGATTCGAAAAACTTGAGTGGTTCGAGAAAAGCTCATAATTCTAGTAATTTGGTAAAGTATCCTTTGAGTAAAAAAACAGATGACGAACATAACCAAGAGAAATCAACCAATCAAGGTCAAGGGATTTTTGTATTCAGTCCACGAGAAAAACCGATGAGTCAGAAATCAAAAATTAATCAAAGACCAACGACTCGCCTCAGAGCTTTAGAGAAAAAGGATCCAAAATTTCCAAAGAATCAAAGTCGATGTAAATGTGAAAAAAAAATGGTTACGGATAAAAAAATGCTTAATGAAAAAATTCCTAGGGAAAAAATGATCAAGGATCAAAAGAGTAAAAATAAAAAAGGTCAGGAATTAAATAAGATTAATTTTCCAAGAATCGTGAAGCCAAGAGGTGGTTCTTGCAAGGTCAATTTGAACAAAATTTTGATTTATCCACCACATGGTGAAGAAGGACCACCACTGAGCTTGTACAAAAAATGTTCGAATATCGATTGTAGGATAAAAGGTGATGCAACCAAAGGGTTTAGGTATAAAGTGACTTATAAACAGCAATTTATCAGTCCAGTTTGGCATCCTGAAAATAGTGGAAGCCCTTTCCGAAAAAAAGAAAATACCACTGATTATGGCTGAAGATTCTGGAATGTTGGTCGAAACATGAATGTCCTGACAGGCTTAAAAGTTTCTATGAAGGAAACTTTTCTCTGTTCAGTGACTCGGGCAAATTCTTTAGCCAGGGACAAAAATCGAAAACACGTTGTTGGATTGAGAGATTAATATTAAGTTTGAGAAATATTTTACATTTTACAGATTTACATTGTTTTGTATGCACTGTCTTTATTTTGTAATATGGTTTACACTTGGATTATATTTATTCAATTTTCAAAAGACTTTACATTTTTAAAAAACTAAATCAAATTGAAATTTAAAGAGAGATTTTTGGAACTTGATAAAAGCGACAACTTCACACACAATATTGATTATAATCTGGGAATAAAATATCAAACGTGTAGAAATAAAAAAAGTAAAAAAGGAGTAAAATGCATGAAAGATGGCCCAGACCAATTCGAGTGATTGTGGGAATTACGTTGATTGTAATCGCCATCGACTACTTAATAACCCGTTAAAAAAAATCTGTCTATGAATATGTAAGTTCACTTTTAAATAAATACCAAAACTTTTGAAAATATTCAATCACCTAATAAAAATTTAGTTACCTCTTACAGTTTCTAAAACAAACTACTAAATATAAATTTTATCTAATATAAAGACTACTTAAAATATAAAGCCTCATAATCTTTTACATAAAATTTCTTACAAAAGCTTTTTAACCTGCATTTAATTATGCCTTGAAAGCTTTTCAGATTGGATAAAAAAGAGTTCCTTTCTATCGAATCGATAATGTGCAAAGTTCACTGCATTTGATGTCACTTTTCATATGAAAGATTTTTGACGTTAAGATACATCGAAACTAACAAGGAATTTCGAAACCTATAAAATTTTACCTGAACTTTAAAAATTTACAATAAACATAAAAATGCGTCCTCTAGACATTGCCATTGTGACTCTTTTACTTTATTGTGCATATGAGATTCTTCGATAAAGTAAGTTGGCATCTAATTTTTTTACCTATTAATCTGTCATTCAAAGATATTAAAGTCGTGACTTTTAAATAAATTATAACCAATTTTTCTTATTGTAATTTTCTTTACAGAGAAACCAGTATAACTAACGATGATCGGGACAATTTCAGTGGAAACTAATACTGGTATAAAACCAACCATAAAATCATTTTAATGTTCTCCATTTACAATTTTGTGAGTCTATGCAAAGAAATTCATTTCTTTTTACTAATTATATATTTAAAATGCAAGTGACGTATAAAACTTAAAATTTAGTTAAATTTATAATCTACTTGTCTATTAACATACACAATTTTTAAAAATAAAATGATTAAAAGATACATCTTCATATTTCCTTTCAAATTTATGAAAATGAAGTTGCTTGCAAATTGAAGCCGAAGCGTAATTAATGTTTAACGAGTTGAAATGGGCACAAATTTCGTGAACATCAAATTATTTCACTACACTAACGACTTGAATTTCCATAAGAACTTGAAAATCAATGCGAAATTTCAACAACTTGCTTATCTTACATCTTTTCTTTACAGTTCACTTTAGTTTTGCACTGAATATAATTTATTACCACGCAAATCATAATTTCCTCAAGTGCTTATGTCTAGTTTATTGTAGAGTTTATTGCAAGAATCAAATTAAACATGCTCAACTTGTAGTGAAAGCGAAAAACTTTTTGTCCTTGAAAAAATTGATTTTTTAAAGGGCAAACATTGCAAGACTTTCTACTTAGACCTCACGCGATACAATGTCAGGTGTTTGATCTAAATTACTTAAAGTGGTTATTATGAAAATATTATATAGTATAAAGACTATATAAATTATAAGCCACATTAATTGATTGTTCCAGACCCATAAAACAAATTTTCAGCTCAGTAACCCTTCGATTATGCTTTGTGCGTGATTTCACAAAGAACCGTATGCACAGTTGCATACATAATTTATACCAACACACCGCACTCCTTAAAACAATTTATGTTCTCTAGAATTAAATTATCTAGATTAAAGATTTCTGTTGAAATTCAGAATAATTTATAATTTACAGAGGTCACAGCGGTTCAGTAGTTTAATTTTAGGAAAATTAGGGAATTTCTGTTCAGAAAAAAGAGGGGAAGAGAGGTAACTTTTTTCTTTTAAAAATATCAAAGAAGCCAATAAAAGTTAAGAAATACAACAATTTTTTAAGATAACTCAATTCTTGTTAACAAATAAAATTATATTGACTGCAACTAACTCAAGAATTAAGTTAAAATACTCTCGAAAAACAATTTTAATGACACGCTGAAGTTAACGAAAGACAGCAATTCGGACAGCAATAATCCCAGACAAAAATTTTATAAAATCGTCAAAAACACCTCAAAACATATTATGATTTTTTAAAATATTCTAAATTGTTTCAGAATCTTTTAGAATCCTCAAAAGTCTTTCGGATTCTGCCCTAAACTTGTAATATCTTCTAGTCTCTTCCAGATTTTTTAGGAGTTTCGAAAAGTCTAGAGAATTTTAGGAAGAATTTGAAAAGAGTAATATTGCGAATACCAAACAAACTAGACTTTCAGAATCTTTGGAACTCCCTAGAATTTTCTAACATCATGAAATGAAAATAAAATGTAATCATGAAATCAGGAAATCTTCATGAATCTTCTTAATTTTTCGACACATCTTTTAGAGTTTTCTAGAACATTTTAAATTTTCCAGGCACTTGTAGATTCGTTAAATCTCCTAAAATTGCTAAAATTCCTCTAGAATCTTAAAGATTTTGTATAATGTTTTAGAATCTTCCAAGGATTTTCTGATTCTTTCAGAATCTTCTGAAAAACCCTCAAGCATTGTCTAGAATCTTCTAAAATTTTCCAGAATTTTTTAAAACTCTTACAGATATACTTAGACTTTTTTAAAGTTCTAAAATCTTCTAAATCTTCAAAAACCTACCAAAACATATTATGATTTTTCAAAATATTTCAAACTGTTTCAGAATCTTTTAGAATCCTCAAAAATCTTTCGAATTCTGCCCTAAACTTCTAATATCATCTAGTCTCTTCCAGATTTTTTTAGAAGTTTTGAAAAGTCCAGAGAATTTTAGGAAGATTTTGAAAAGAGTAATTTCGAATGTGTACCAAACAAACTAGACTTTCAGAATCTTTGAAACTCTCTAGAATTTTCTGAAATCATGAAAGGAAAATAAAATAAAATCATGAAATCTTCATGAAATCTTCTTAATTGTTTGACAATCTTCTAGATTGTCAAGCATTGTCTAGAGTTTTCTAGAACATTTTAAATTTTCCATGTACTTGTAGATTCGTTAAATCTCCTAAAATTGCTTAAATTCCTCGAGAATCTTAAAGATTTTGTATGTTTTAGAATCTTCCAAAGATTTCCTGATTCTTCTAGAATCTTCTAAAACCCTCCAGTATTGTCTAGAATCTTCTAAAATTTTCCAGGATTTTTTAAAACTCTTACAGAGATACTCAGACTTTTTTAAAGTTCTAAAATCTTCTAAATCTTCAAAAACCCACCAAAACATATTATGATTTTTCAAAATATTTTAAACTGTTTCAGAATCTTTTAGAATCCTCAAAAATCTTTCGAATTCTGCCCTAAACTTCTAATATCATCTAGTCTCTTCCAGATTTTTTTAGAAGTTTTGAAAAGTCCAGAGAATTTTAGGAAGATTTTGAAAAGAGTAATTTCGAATGTGTACCAAACAAACTAGACTTTCAGAATCTTTGAAACTCTCTAGAATTTTCTGAAATCATGAAAGGAAAATAAAATAAAATCATGAAATCTTCATGAAATCTTCTTAATTGTTTGACAATCTTCTAGATTGTCAAGCATTGTCTAGAGTTTTCTAGAACATTTTAAATTTTCCATGTACTTGTAGATTCGTTAAATCTCCTAAAATTGCTTAAATTCCTCGAGAATCTTAAAGATTTTGTATGTTTTAGAATCTTCCAAAGATTTCCTGATTCTTCTAGAATCTTCTAAAACCCTCCAGTATTGTCTAGAATCTTCTAAAATTTTCCAGGATTTTTTAAAACTCTTACAGAGATACTCAGACTTTTTTAAAGTTCTAAAATCTTCTAAATCTTCAAAAACCCACCAAAACATATTATGATTTTTCAAAATATTTTAAACTGTTTCATAATCTTTTAGAATCCTCAAAAATCCTTTTGGCATAAACCTCTTTTAGAATCAGAATCTTTTAAAATCTTCAAACTTCTTTTTGTCCTAATCTTCTAATAGCTTCTGGCCTCTTACAGAATTTTTTAAAAGACTTTCGAAAAGTCTAGAGAATTTTATTAAGTTTTTGAAAAGAATCTAGAAAATTCTTTGAAATTATAAGAGTCCATTGCAGATTTTAGAGGGTTCCGAGAGATTCTGCAGAATTCTGGAGTTCAGAATATTCTGGAGGATTCTAGAATATTCTGGAACAGTCAAGTATTTTTGTTAAGATATTAAAGATATAAGATATTTTTTTAAAGATATTTCTGTTAAGATGTTAAAGGATTTTGGGAGATTCTTTAAGATTTTATAAGATTATAGGAGAACCCAGAAGAAAAAATTCTAAAAAACCCAAACGTTATTAGACGGTTATGGAAAAATTTAAAAAACTTAATTATGGAAAATTTTGGAAGACATTGAAAGAGACCGAAAGATTTAGAGTTAGTCTAAAATTTTTTTAGAAAATTCTTTAAAATTTAGGAAAAGTTTTGAAATTTCTGGAAGATTCTAGAAAACTCTGAATCTTTAAGGTTTTAATATTGTGGCACACGTTTTTGAATAAAGTAAGTATCTATTTATGATAAAAGAAAAAAAATTATTCGGTACTTTCAATAAAAAAAGGGGAAAAATGGGGAAAGTTCTCGAAACTTCTCAATAATAGAGCAGTCCTGTTTCAATTGCTAGCCAATTTATCATTTACAGATTTAGTTCAAATTAATTGGAATGCATTAGAAACAATAGTTACAGTTATTTTAAAATTATTTATATTAAATTAATAGTTTATAATAGTGGACGTTAATTTTAGCTTCAGAGCCAAAATTGTAAATGTTATAAACGATTTTTTCATCGAGGGTCAGTATAATCCCCCACTGAGTATATTAAATTATCTTGTCTATTAATATGAGAATAAAAAAAAATAAACCAGATAATAGAAACATAAATGAAAGTTACGTAGAAAGTCACGTGCGTTTCTGGGACGGGGTAAATAATAAATGTTTGTAGGCAAATATACGTGCTAACAGTCAGAATTTTCAGTTGGAATTTCCTCCAAACACGCGACGATATCGCTTCAGCTGAAACCGCTTTTATGACGAAGTTTTTATGTTATATTCGGTTTAAAGAACACGTGTGAGCTAATTTATGAAACAAGCACATGTTTTTCGTGACAAATGGTGCTACTGACACTGGTAATTCTATGGAAAAGCGATAAGACAAGTTTTTCTTCTTTTGTTCCCTTTATTGTTGACTATTACATTTTTTGGTGAATTTATCACGTTTTAAATATAAAACCATCAGATTGTGGATTCGAGGATTGTAAACAACTCAAATCAAGAAAATTAAGCGGAACGATTTCGGAAAAAAGTACTTTACATGGAAAAGATTATGTTAGCATTATAAATGACCAAATAAATCCAGTCAATATTTAAAAAAAAAGAGATAATAGATAACAGAAAAATTAATAATTAACATTTGTTTCATTTCTATTGCCCTTGGGATTTTATTACATAGTGATTTCTATATCATTCTGATAACTGCGATTGAAACTTGTCTTGTAAGCAAAAACTTCGCTAGGATTTATTTTTTAATCCATCATTTGTTGTTGCACTTTCCCCTCTATTATTTTCTCTTCGATCAAATATACCTACCCTCATCGTTTTTGCCCCCAGGGGGTCCATTTTTCAACTAGTCATGCAATACATACGTCTCCGATTTTGCTGACCTTTAAAAATATTATAGAAATTTTTAAAAATATTAATTAAACTCTTTTATTTCCAAAATGCACAGATTCAAAATGTACTAAATTATTCGAGATATTAAATCAAAACTGTTCTATCGCCTCGAATTTTTACAAAAATTTCAAAGCTCTCCATATGATATGCGTGTAACGAAACCCTGAAATAAAAATTCTTCGTTTCTTTAATTTTCCTTTGTTTTAACAAGCACCCTTTTCTGTGTTGAATTTCTCCCTTGAAGACTTCAACTGAATATGTTATCTCCTATAGCATAGGAGATAAGAATTTTCATAAGAATTTTTCCCTCATGTGGAAGTTCTTGAATGTAATGTAAAGAAAATTACCATCAGAGGCGAAACTAATTTTTTTGTTAATATAAAAAAATTATGAAAGTATATTATTGAAAATCTTATATTTATTTATAATTTTTCTACCCATAATGAAGAAAGGAGACAGAAATGCATTATCCTCATTCTTAACAATGAATTAATTTTAAAAATGTGTTTCAAACACATAAGATTTTATGTATATATTTTTTATATACTGTAACTTTAAAAATAATGGCTTATTCTTTTTAAGCACGTGTGGTGAATTTATAACCTTTTAGAAGGTAAAAGCGTTGTTATGCGTGGCTGCTGTCTTCTTTTTTAAACTCTGTTTCGATAAAACTGTCAATACTGTACACGATAAAATCATACAACCAAACTTTTTAATAAGCAGAAAATTACTTTACTGCAAACGTAACTTTTCTTTGATTTTAAAATATGCAATTTTGTTCTATAAAAAGAAATCTTGATACTTTCCCAGTTCACTTAATTTTACTTATAATTAAGTTTTATTTCACACTTTATCATTAGTACTTATTAAAATATTGAATAGTATTTAAATAGGAAATGGTATTTATTATTTTAAAAAATTACATTTTTCTCAAATTTAATTAGTTGACTGAAAATAAATATTTGTTGAATGAATGTAAATATGAATGAATGAAAGTAAATATTTGTTCAAAAAAAGGTTTTTAAAAAAGTATATCTAAAAGGTAACATGAGTTGAGAGATACATTATAGTTAAAAACCGTCCTTTCTGCATGATCAAAGTAACGGAAGCCAGTTAGGAAGATAGAATAACAGCATGTTCCGTTCTTATATGTGAGATAATGGAAAGTCACATTAATTTTCAATCCACTTCAATTCAAGCTCTTCACAAAATAAATATATAAACTGAAATTTTTCTCATATCAAAAATCACTTTGCTATTAAAATTAAATTCTTAACGCCTCGAGAAAGTGAAGAATCTGGCAAAAAATTCTGAAAGGCTTATCTACACAGTTTAACTTTGCAAACTAAGATTTGCGAATCTTTTTCAAGCTTTTCTGGCCAATAAATAAATGTTTAATGATATTACGTCTAGATAGAACCAACAGAAAGTACGAACAAAGATAAAGGGATTATGTGAGCTCTAACTTTTTCATTCGTTTCGATACGAATAATCGAATGTCACGTTGAAGTATTGAAAGCTGGGATTTGATTACAATCCAGCCTCAGGTAGAATTTAAATTAAAAAAACATCTGAATTCTTAAACCAAACGACAAATCTAGTAGCAAACATCCAAGAAATAATTATACTTTACAACTTTTCAACCGCTATTTTTTAAAATAAATAAAAAAATGAAAAAGTACAGTACCAGATTTTATCGATTAGTTGAGAATATGATTACATATTAGGTACATACCAAATACATACATAGGTATGTAATTGGTGTGTCAATGCCTGAATAAGTGTAAAAGGAACAATTTTTTTTTAATTAACAATAAAAGGTTCAACTAACAATATGTTTTCGAGACTTGAATTGAAATGGCCTAAATTGAGGGAACGATTCACGTTTCGTGTTAATTACTTTCGAATCCATCGCCAATGTGTCGGTTTGTGAATATAGTTTCAGAGGATGAATAAACTTCAAATAAAAGCAAGCACCGTATCAGGAATTTTCTGTGTGCATACAAACTGCAGGATTCTCATGGGACGAAAGTTGATCCAACAGTTCCACAACATCCTTTATCTCTGCACCCTCAAAAAGCTCCCCATGGAATATAGTGAAGGGTTTCTATTTCTACAATAGAAATTTCCGTTAGAGTGTTCAGAAAAGAAAAATAAAAATATTGTCACCCCTGAGATATCAATTCTAGATTTTAAGAATTCAGTATCTAAGAATTTGAGCTATTTTAAATTGAAATTCAGAATTTATTTTTATTTATTCAAAAGAGAACTAAATAAACATGATTAGTAATTATTGGAATTGCCAATTTTCATATTGAATTTTGAATAATATAAAATGAATATAATAAATTAGTATCTTATGCCATAATGATGGATTTGTATAATCGGAGCAAATAAATCAGTGCTTGCATGTTCAAGGGAGGCTAACAATTCTGGTAAAAACAAAACGAACAATACCTTTTATTCGTGAGAACAAAGAAAACGAAGGTGAAAGTGATGTAAAAAATGTGCTATCTTTTATTCCAGAAGGAGACCTAATCGAAAAGAATTCGCACCCAAAAAAAAAAAGGTAAGGGCTGGCCAAAAAAAGGATGAGATTGTCAGAAGGGTGGTTTTTATTCTCTGTTGGGAATATTTAACTCGGTTAGGAACTACAAAAAATCCACAGAAAATTTAGTTACAAAAGGAACCTCCATATTTTAACACTTCTAAATAATTTGGTATCGAAGTTTACTTTATTTTAAATATATTTTTTATTCAATACTCTTAAATTATGTATTTTATAATTCATTATAATAAAATTTTACATTTATATTCATTTATATGTTTATATTACTTTATATTCATTTATATTCATTAATTTTAATACACTGACAAAAATGATTTAGCTGTCCCAGCTAGACGTTTAGTTGGATTTCGTCTTCTAAGAAAATATAGCTGTGTTACCTAAATTTCTATCTGTGTTTCCTAAATATCTAGCTGTTTTAGCTCAATTTTGACATCTAGAAATTATCTAGCTAATTTACCTAGATAATTTCTAGATGGAAAAATTGAGCTAAAACAGCTAGATATTTAGGTAACTCAGCTAGAAATTTAGGTAATACAGCTATATTTTCTTAGAAGACAAAATCCAGCTAAACGTCTAGCTGGGACAGCTAAACCATTTTGTTCAGTGTAATAAATTTAAATATCAAATGATGATTACAATTTGTTTTTATTTTGAGCTGAATAACTTACAGTAAATAACTTACAAGTAAAAAATATCGCAGACTCGAAATTGAAATAGAAAATTTAAAACCTTGATTCGCTCTAGAACTTTCGGACTCGAGTATAAAAGATTTCTTAAATAGGTTATTACGTCTTTAAAAAAATCGGATGAATCTAAGTTTGCGACAATTTTCTGTGCTTTTCACCTGGAACAATGTCTCGTTGAGAGAAAGTAGAATATATCAAAATTATGTCAGACGTCGAAAATTCACATGACAGTATTTTATTGTAGATACTTATTATTCAGAGAAGAAATTTTGTGGGTGATGTAAAAGAATACTTAAATAAATTTTAAATTAATAGAATAATTAATAATTAGTTGATCAATGAAATAATTAAATAATAATTAAGTTAGTAAATTTCTCATGACATTTTCTGTTTAAGCTAAACATGATCCTAGTTTCAGAATAATTGAATACAACCTCATGGTTCGCTAATTGTAAGTGCATAATTGGGTTGAGTTCATTACGTCGTTTAAAATCATTAGACATCGGAAACACGTAAAGAGGAGGAGAATCTATGAAAATCGAAAGATGAGTTTTCTCACATGTGAACGTGTTAATAAAACCAGAAAATTTCAAAATAAGATTCTCCCTCAACTAAAGTATGTGGGAAGATACGAGTTATAATGAAAGTTGAAGAGAATAGGAAATGGGAGGCAAATGTGAAATGTAATTTTAGTAGAGTGAATTCCACCGTGAAATATGATGCAATGGAATAGCGAAAATTTCTATCATAAATGAAACAATACGTTATTTCCATTTCTCGGTTTAATTTACTCACAAGTCGGTTATAAATCAAGGACGCTTATTGTTTCACTTTTCATCCGATAAGATGATTACTCAGCTGAATTTATAAAATAAAAATTTCTGTATTTATTACATACAATGAAAGAAAATTCTCATAATTATGAATTTAATAAATAAATAGTAACTATTATTAGTATATGTAATAATGATAATAATAAATAATGAATGGTAATAGTAATAAATAATCTAACAGTTTAACAGCAGAATATAAAAGAAGATAAATAATAAAAGTGAGTCAAACATAATTATAATTTTTTATAATTTTATAATTTTTCCCTAAGTTGATTAGAAAAACCCAAAAAAAAGTTTTTTATTACTAGGCTGATCTTTTATTTGTAAAATTGTTTTTTTGACACACCCTATTGGTTAGGGACTTAACTGGGACCAAACGTCCTTTTTTCGTTCAAAAATTCTACAGATTACAATTTTTGTCCAATTTAACTTTTTCTTTTTTAAAATTAAAGACCAATAAATTTTAAAGAGAACGGTGTTCATTTTTAAAAATTTCTCTTCGTTTATATATTACATTTTTAAAAAAAGTATGAAAAAAGTGAATAAGAAAACAAATAATTTGTTGAGTAATCCATTTCAGTGTTATAAAACAAATTATTATAAAACAAATTGTCAAAAATCGTAATGTACGTTATAACATTTTTTTGTTGCTAAAACTGTTTTAAATTATTACGGGAGTGATTTTTAGTCAAAAAACTTTTAAGAAATTAACAATAACTTTAGCTATAAACAATTTTACGGGAAATATATTTAAATTTGTAGTTTTTTCAGATTCGGATTTTTCTTAATCTTTTTAATTGCTACAGATATTCTTAAAAATAATATGATTAATTATATTTGTTAAAATACAATTAAAATTTTTATAAACGAATAGGAAATTTTTGCATTTTCACATAAAAAGAAAATTGTTTTTTCTGCTGCAACTGCTTTATTTTTTTTATTTATTTATTCAGAGTCTTTTTAATATTTTTTTATTTTATTTTATTTTTATTTTATTTTATTTTTATATTATTTATTATATTATTTATTATATTTATTTTATATTATTTTATTTATTTTTATTATTTTTATTATTTAGAGTGATATAAACAACTTTTCTGGCAATATATTTCAATTTGTGTTTCTTCAGATTCGAAGTTTTTTTGAAAATGCTATATGTACGTGAAAATACAACAATTATAATTTTTATTTAAAGAATTGGAAATTTTTCATTTTCGCGAAGACCAAAATTGTTTTTTATGTTACAAATACTTTATAGTTCGTTCAAAGTGTCAGATAGCTATGAACCTTAACTAATTTATGTCAAAATTTCCCATTTGATATCGTATTTGTTTTTAAAAATTATAACCGTTGTATTTTAACAAATATAATTAAATACAATCATTTTTAGGAATATCTGTAGCAATTTAAGACATTAAGGGAAATCCGAATCTGAAAACACTACAAATTTAAATATATAGCCCGAAAAATTGTTTATAACAATAGTTATTGTTAATTTCTTATATTTTTTGTGACTAAATATCACTCCCGCAATAATTTAAAACAGTTTTAACAAAAAAAATGTTATAACGGATATTACGATTGTTGGCAATTAGTTTACTTAATTTATTTATAACAAAGCGATGGATTACTTAACAAATTATTTGTATTTCTTAGTCCCCCTGAGTTTATCTGAGACGATTTACAATATATCTATGTCGTTTTTGAAGAGTAAAAAATTATTTCATGAAAAACGGCATGTAACGGTTTCCTTTTTACCAGGAACAAATTCTGAATTATTATATGCCCGATTTCAAAATAAAGTTCATCAAATCGATAATTAGATTCATTTGCTTCAAGGCGATAATTGCTTCTAGCATTTAATTTAATGTGGACAATATTTTTATTTTTAAATTAAAAACCTGTAGCTTCGAGTGCGAATTGTTGAAGGCACTTTTATCATACTTTATTTAAAAATATAATGCATAAATGAAAGATAATTTTAAAAACCATGAATAACATTCGCTTTGAAATTTCTTTCTCTTTGATATAAAGAAAGAAAAAATTGAATCAGACAAAAATTGTAAGCTGCAGACTTTTTTGAACGAAAAAAAGGACGTTTGGTTTCAATGTGCGACTGTTCACTTAAAACTGATTTATTTGATTTGTTCCAATCAGACTTATTTATCCTCCCTAATTTCAAAAATATTTTTTATCATAATTTGATAGATTTTTCGTGTAAAATTGTAAGCTGTGTGCTCATTACGAGAAAATATTGATAGAAGGTACTTGAATTTCGATGCTATTGAATGCCATGATTCTAAAGCAGTGCTGTAACGATCTAGAATTTCAAAGTTATTCATATCGTCCAACCTAAAAGCATTATAGTATTAGAAATCAAGTTACTGACATGAATCGATGTTCACAGAGAAGTATAATAATTGTAATAATGCTCTATGCAGATTCTCCTATCATAATGGAAACTTCCCTCAACGTTATCTGAATATTAATATAATATCTGATTTCAGAAATTTCTCTCCAACACAATTTCTCCAATCTTTTATTATCAATATCTAATAAAACATTTTTTCAACAATGGACAAAGTATTTAATTGAAGGCATGAGTTGTCATTCTCATGTCTTCAATTATAAGCTAAATTAATTGCCATTGATAATAAACTAATCATTAATGCCATTAATCATAGTATTAAGTAAAAACTTTTGTAAAAGATGTTTGTTTTTTATGAATAAACTTTTCTTTTTATTCGAGTCATCTAGATGCTGAATGAATCGTGAAGATTGAGGGGAAATTGAGGGTTGTAAGAGAATTATCACAGGTTCAGTGAGAGGGTTTCAAACATAATTTGGTTTATAGTGATTGCTGCTCTGACAGCTTGCGATTGTATCTTTTTAAATCTCGCGTGCAAACTCGTTCACAAGAATTCTCATTGTGCACGCGCTAGTTTTCTACGACAGAAGTACGCCATCTCGGTATGAAATGCAGTACATTTTGCACCAGATTTTTTTCTTTTCACGTATTGCGAAACTAGAACTTGGCTCTAGAAGAGAAAGAGCAAAATTACCCATGCTAGTAGGTGTATTAAAGGACGTATTATATCTCAACCCACTTTTTTTCATTGCTGTGCAATTAAACATCGGATTTCTGTTTTTAATTTACTGAATGCAATTTACTGGAATAAAAAAAAAGTATGTCAATTCTAAATATAAACACAAATGTAAATTAATACTAAATTAATACTACTAAATATAACACAATGTAAATTAATACTAATAATAAAGTAATGCTAAAAATAATATTAGGAGTCTAATTTTTTGATTGCCTTTTGATTAACTTTTGGTAATTTCTAAAGTGTTTTGTGAAAATTTTATTCACCTTCTCATCTTTCACTAACCTGCAGGTAACCTCAGGGGGAAAACGAAGACAAGAGATGACATAATATCCTGATTGGCTGCTGAGGGAGTCGCCGAGACTGTTTTACGTTTCTGACATACTAAATTATTCATAACCTTAGAAACATTGGAGAATTCTATTTCTGATAGGCTTTAAAGCCACCGCTGATATCTAGTGGCTCCAGATTTATCAGAATGGGTCCAAAATGTAAGAATGGGATCATTAAGTATTATAATTTGACATTTCACTCAAAGTTTTAAAAAAATCAGTTGATCAGTAGATTATTAGATTTTAATCAGTAGATTAAATTCTTTCTTTAATTTATCATAAGTCTTGTAAGACATTCTCTGATTTGCAATTAAGTTTTCATCTCCACTCTACTAAAGGTAATTGACAAAAGAAAATTTTTCCCATTAATTGAAAAATCAGAAAAAGTAAAAGCTCATTATTTTCCCATTAATTGAATTTCCCATTAATTGCAGAATAAGAAAAAATGAAAGTTCATTATTTTCTTGAATATTGAAAGTAATTGAACTTGTCAAAACGAATTTCCTTCTTCATTTTAATAGTACCAACGTCTGCTTAATTCATTTTATACTTCCGATGACCGGGATCTTATTACTTTATGGCGTTTTGTCAATCTTCCTCAGATCCTTATATTCGTTAATGGAATGGTTTCTGCCAGGGACATTTTAATAATTTTCTTATCAAGATTAATTCCTCCTTTATTCAAGAAAAAGGTCTAAAACTCATTTTGTGCTTTTCAACAATATTTGTTGTTAAATAATGAATAAATTAAACTTCTTAAATAATGAAGTTATTTAATTAAAATTATTAAACATTACAAAAAATGTTGTGAAAGTAACATCTGATCATTCAGAATGACTTTAATGAGTCTCTGCTTTTATTTGGAGATGAGTAATTATTGAATGTAATGGACGGAGTAAAATAACAATCACGAGTGTTTCGTAAATATCATTTAGGAAGCCTTCAAGAAAACATCTGAAGTGTATTTTGTGAGGGAGATGTGATTTAATCGAGCTTTCACGATCTGAGATGTAATACACTACAAGAAGGGTGTGAAGCTTTAACAGTAAAAAAAGTACCTTGAGGCTTGACCCTCTTATATACACAGCGTCACTAACTGCCTTATTGTCTTGAGTCTTAATATGACGTTTTCACCTTTCCACTTGAAACGTTTTATTCACAAAAGGTGAAATCTGGAATTAAAAAATTTCTGAAAATATTTTTTAAGCATACAAATATAACTTTATTATAAAATTATTAGTTCTTCGACTTTATGAAGCACCTGCTTTTAAAAAAGAGTACAATTCTGAGCTTTCTTTGTATATCTGAAAATATTCTCTCTCTCTTAGTGGGATGTACATGAAAAATGCAAGTTCAGAACCCAGAACCTCAGGAGCGAATGTTTCTCAGGTTTCTCAGGTTTTTCGTTTTATTCTGAGAATTACGTTTATATATAATGCATGGTGACTTCTCAAGCTGAAAATACAATGACAAATGTGTTAGAATTTTACTAAAAGAGTACATATGCTAGAAAATGTGAATAATATTTATTATTGTTAAGGAATCGAATTAACAGGTGTTAAAATTTGTTTTTTACTGTATACAAAAGTTATTTATTACATATAAAAAGATAAATATGCAAATTATCTATTCTACCTCACTCAAGAATGGAGTTGTAATGGAAGGCATGTTTGTAATGGTACCAAGTAGGCAATGCAGGATTTGCAACATGAGGGTGTAGAATGCAAATACAGCATTCCAAGAAACTATGCTCTCCCACCCTTAAAGGAAAGAATGCACAATCTAAGGACAAATCTATCCACATGTGGGCGAGTATGCACAATTAAAAATTCCAGGACATTCATAAAAATTCTTCAAATTGTCAAAGTCTTATTGAATTAAATTGTTCTAAATTACTAAATTACTATTCCCAATTGAAATGAACATTAAAATAGACTAATCTTTAAAATACCAATAAGTGAAAGAGGATAGAAATTTAAAAAAAGGTCTATAAAATTGAATCCGTAATTGATGTTAATTTATAACGGAGAAAACAGCGGTTCAGTAATTCAATTTCAGGGAAAATAAGGGACTTCTTTTACGGAAAAAGGGGAAAAATAGGGAACTTCTTTTACGGAAAAAGGGGAAAAATAAGGAACTTCTTTTACGGAAAAAGGGGAAAAATAGGGAACTTCTTTTACGGAAAAAGGGGAAAAATAGGGAACTTCTTTTACGGAAAAAAGGGAAAAATAGGGGACTTCTTTTACGGGAAAAGGGGGAAATTTTTTTCTAATAAAATTACCAAAGAAGGCTTCATGAAATCTTCTGTATTTTTCCACAATCTTCCCCAGGTGGAAAAATTATGCATAATCTATGCATAATGAACTATGGGTAGTCACTATGCAAAAAATTATTCACAAATTATGTATAAAATGTTGCAAACGAATGATTACTAGTTTTTAACTGTTTCCAATATTTTGATACCTTTAGATTTATTGAATATGCATAATTTATGCATAATTTTTGGCACCGTGACTACCCATAGTTCATTATGCATTGATTATGCATAATTTTTCCACCTGAGTCTAGAATTTTCTAGAAGATTTTAAATTTTCCATGTACTTGTAGATTCTTTATACCTCCTAAAATCTCTAAAAACAGCTAGAATTTTGTTATCGTCTAAATAATGTTTTAGAATTTTCAAGAAATTCCCTGAGTTTTCCAGAATCTTCTAAAACTGACCAGCATTATCTATAAAACCTTTTAAAATTTCCTAGGATTTTTTAAACCTCTTAGAGAGATATCCAGACTTTTTCAGAGTTCTAAAATCTTCTAAAATCTTTAAAATCACCCCAAAACCTATTATGATTTTTCAAAATATTTTAAACTGTTTCAGAATCTTTTAGAATTTTAAAAAATCTTTTAGGCATAAACTTCTTTTGGAATCAGAATCTTTTAGAATCTTCAAACTTCTTTTTTCCCTAATCTTCTAATATCTTCTAGCCTCTTACAGACTTTTTTTAAGAGTTTCGAAAAGTTTAGAAAAGTTTAGGAAGTTTTTAAAAAGAGCCTAGAAGCTTTTTAATGATTATGGAAGTCTATTGTAGATTTAAGAGGGTTCTAAAAGATTTTGCAGAATTCTGGAATTCATAATATTCTGAAGAATTCTAGAAGATTCTGGAACAGTATAGTATATTTTTTAAAATATTAAAGAATTTTGAGAGATTCTTGAAGATTTTATAATATTATAGGAAAAGGCAGAAAAAAAAGATTTTAGAAATAATTCTAGAAAATCCAGAAGATATTAAACGGTTTTCGAAGAGTTTAGAAGATTTTATTATGGAAAATTTTTGAAATTTGAATAAAAAAAGGGGGTAAAAGGAGAAAATTCTCAAAAATAGGGATTTTAGGGGATCTTGAAAAAATAGGGGAGAAAAAATATAATAAAAATAATATTCTTAAATAAAATATGGATTTTTAATGTTATTTTCTGAACACTTTAAAGATGTTTTTATTTCAGCTAAGCTATATTAATTTTGTATTCATAATATCAGGAGTTTTCTGTGGTCTAGGTCGATTTTTAACCAAGTAGCAACGAGTTTCATCCTTTCCAGGAAATGATTTTACATAATGTTCTTCCAATTATCATATCTTAGTGCTAATGTCAAAAGAAAAAAATTTCTCATAACAATATAAATCGATTGATCTATTATTATGTATTTATCTATTATATATATTATTTATTGCAATATATTTGAGTAAAAAAAATTTTCTTATTTATGTTTAAAAAATTAAAATTTGTTATTTGGCACTGTACCTTGCCTCGGTAAATGTAATAATTACACAGAAAACCATTGGGGTGAATTTTGTTGCATCTCATTTTGAATAATTTAAAACAATTGAAAATTTCATTGTGATTTCAGTTGTTTTTGAGTTTTATTTTTGTTGGAACTCACTTTGAGGAAAATTCAGTGTTAAATTGAGGATCGACGTTTTACTGCGTATTTTTTAAAATAAATTATATATATATATATATATATATATCATTTATTTAAAATAATAATAAGGTTATACCTTTAATACTTATTTATTTTAAATAATAATAAGGTAATACCTTTAATACTTTTTCCTAATTTTTTTTTCGGAGAATGGGAAGTGTAGAAAACAATGTTTTAGAAATCATGCAAGAACCTGATTTTCTCGACTGTTTTTTTAAATAAAAAGGATTTAATAGGAAGAGGGACTTTTTGCTTAAATAAGGGAATTTCGATTGAGAAAATTCGACGAAGTATGATGGAAATGGAAGAGTTGGATGCACGAGGTAACAACTTGCCTCGGGTACCAATTAGTTTAGAAACCAACCCTGCTTCAGTGAATGCAGAATATAAAATGTACAGAACGTAGGTAATGCTACATATATAACTCAGGTGTGCGTTCCTGTGTGTGCGTTTAATGCACGATAACCGCAAAAGGTAAGAAGGGTTGGTAAGAATTTTTAAAATGAGATTGAAACAAGAGGAAAAAAATATGACAATCTACTCTCCCCACTTCCTATTTTTCCACGGAAAAAACTAAGTAAAAGAAGAAAAGAGAGAAATATTTGAGATAGGAAAACAAAAGTTTAGTTTCACTTCAACATCAAGGTAATACAGTTTTTATGCAAAGAAAAATACATATACTTTTGTATTTCTGGCTGATTAAAATTTACCTCCACTACTCAAAAAATTCATAACTTTAAATTTTTTGATTTGAAACTTTGGATCGCATCATTTCCTGAAAGATGAAGGTAAATTTTCTGTTGACTGGTTAAAATCGACCTTTACTACTGAAAAGTTTCGAATTATTGATACAATAATAACGTGGCTCAACTAAAATGAAAAGAAAATTAGTAGTGCTTGGAAAATAACATAAAAAGCATGTTTTATTTTAAAATTTGAATTTTTTAGAAGAGGTTATAATATTAAGACATTGAGTTTAATCGGTCACAATATAAACTCTTGGAGGATTAATTTAACGTTACTTTATAACTCACTTCTGGAGGATCGTGACGTCAATAAACTTCATTTTCCGGTATAATCACTGAATTCTGATTTGTTAACGCAGCAATTTCGTAAGATGAAATTGAATCCTGTTCAGCTAGACTGCTCGCTTTAAGAAAATGATTAAAACTCCCGTTCGTTTAAAACGTCTTTCGAACTAATTTTTAAATATCATTTAAATTGAATATTCCGTTACAGAATTTTTTATGTAAAAAATTATTTGATATATGTCAAAGGTTTAATGAATAATGAATGAAAAAAGCAATTAATGAAGAATTAATGAAGAAAACAATTTTTTATATTTTAATACTTAATGACTTTTTTCACTCATTTATATACTTTATTTCTTCCCTTTTGAACTAAGTATAAAAATAATCATTTAATAATTAAATATTATAATTAATAATAATTAATAATTAAATAATTATAATTTAATAATAATTTAAATCAAAGAGTAGATTTTTTTCTAAAAAATTAATAATTATTTAATCCTCTTTCTTTTAAAGCTATTAAAAAGCACTCGAACTCCGATATCGTATAATTTTCAACAAAATCCACTTATATTGCAAACTTTATTAAGCTTTCTTTATTCAATCACCTAATGATATTTACTAACAATTTGTATTAATAATAAAATGGACGATATTGATTTAAAGAACACGTTGCGAGTCACGAATGTATCTCCCATCATTGTGAATAATTTATTAATTGCAAAAAGTAACATTATATATGTTCTCATTACTTAAATTGCAATTCCATTTAATTAGTAATAATTGACCTATAAATTAACTTGATAAATTTCAATATGAATTGATCAATTAAAATCAATAATATTGATATTTATTTTAATAATATTTTTACATTCTTATCATCATATGAGAAGGTATTGGTTTTTTATATTAGATATAATATATGTATTTAGAATTTGCACTATTTATATTTAGAATTCGTATAAAAAAGTAAATTTTTTATTTCCATAGATTTGAATAGAGAATTCCTCTTCTATGAAGTATCATAAAAGGATTTCAGATAATGCCATAACGTTGAAGTCTATTTCAGTTTCAGCAAATATAAAGCTGGATACAACGGTTGCTCAGACTCTGTGTGTTCATGCTCTGAAGTGTGAACAAAGATGCACTGAAAACGTATAACTGAGTCACCATTGGTCGCCCGAGGGTCAGTCCTCTTAGCACTAAAGAGAAATACACATTTCCACGAGACATATCTCAACAAACTTTCTCTGAAACTTTTGCTGAATTTCAAAGTGAACAAAGAACAATTGGTTTCTGCAAATTTTACTTTTCTTAAATATTTTCATAAAAATAAAAATTAACTGATTCCTCAATTACTTATGTTTAAAATGTAACTAAATAATATTAAAAAGTAACATTTTTCACTTCCAATTCAATAAGGAATATTTAAAAATTAATAATTTTGTTTAAATATTTCAGATTTTATCTATGGAATAATATTTATTATTTTTTTTAAAAAAGCTACTGTTTTTGCAAAGCTTTCAACCTCGAGAAATCTGTTGCAAAGTATTAAAAGGCTATTGATGTATTTATTTATTCTTTCTCTGGTACAATCCGAAGTCGACTTTGTGTTTGTGATTAAGATTTAATCAATGGAAAGTTTTTCCTGGATACTGAATTACCAATTTTATTTATTTATTTTTTCTCTCTCTCGCTCAAAGGAAATTAGAGTGACTCGAGAGTGATTGCTTCTAGCTTTAACCTAATCCTTTAAAAAAGATGGAAATGACTTTAATATTTTTAAAATATTCTTAGGACAACTATACTTTCAAGGATATTATTTTATTAAAAGGATGCACTGAATGCACTTTTATTAAAAGAAAATATTCTTCCAAAGAAAGATATTTTTTAGAATCATTTCGTGAAAGGAAACAAATTTATTTGCGGATGGCTGATTATAATTTTCCTTTATCATTGAATAAACGATAATTTTTCAAAGTCAAGTAGTAAAGATAAATTTTAGTCAGCCATAATATATGTATAAGTATAAGGCAATACACAAATATATAGTGCATTTTTCATTTTCATTGAGAAATAATAATTTTGACTCCATGGCTGACTAAAATTTACCCTTACTACTGAAAAATCAATACTTATTAACTGTACAGTGGTAAAGTTAAATTTTAATCAGCCATAAACTCATGGCAGTAATAAAATCGACCTTTAATACTTAAAATTCAAATGAACTCTCAATAAAAAATTAATATTATTCAACTAAACTGAAGAAATGTAAAATATGAATGAATTTCCGTTAGCGAAAGATGAAATAAAAGCTCAATAAAATCTGTTTCTTTCTTGGTAAATCTGTCGCATTAACTTTTCTCTTTAAAAATGAAGAGTTACTTAAAGCTCAAAAGGAAGGCTCATTAAACTTTAAATTACCTTAAAAAAACTACTGTTCTTTGATAATAAACAAATAATTCTTTGATGTTCGAGAACCCTTCAAGTTGTAATAAGATAGAGAATCTGAAAGTAAGAACCAGTGCTGCAGTAATTAATTGGATAAAAACAAATTGTCTAAAGCAGAGTACATCGGAGTAATTCCTAAATCATAAATAAATGTTTAAATATGCTTTAATAAAAACTATTGAATTCAATCTTTTTATTCTGAACTAACTAAAAGTTTTAACGAGATAAAATTAAATGTCAATTATATTGAAAAAGTTTCTAGTCACATGTCGTGATTTGCACGTAATACAACGAGAAAAGTAATTCGAGTTCTTACACCTTCACACCTATTTGAACTAACGAGATTTTGTTATGTAACCCATCCAGGAAACTTAATTTTAAATAAAATTATTGGAACACATTTAAGTAAATAATAAATTGCTTACTTCAAAAACACATTCTAGAATATTTTGGTTGAATCTGGAAACAAGTTCTTTTATTTTATAAGAAATAAGTTTCTTTTATTTTATACTTCGCTTGTGAAGAACTCTTTAGCAGTTAAATTTCATCGTAAATGTCGTTTATGAGAAAGATATTGAAAATATTACATTTGAGTAATAAAGAGTGAAAAGGAGATTACTTAAGTGATTTCAGGGGGCAGAGAGTCGAGTTAAAAATTAATCATTAACCTATAGGTGTTTTATATGTTGGTGCATTTTTCCTACGTCAATAGCGTCTAAGCATTTTAAGAGTCCTGATTAAACTAGAGTATTAAGCGAGTGCCATCCAATTACCGTTGGATTAGCGCTGGGTTATAGTGGCAACGAGAAAACTTACCTGTTTAGTCCGATTACGGGTTCAGAGCCTTGAAAATTGTATTTACCTCAACACCACGGCCTTTTCCATAAGCCGTAATTTTCCAATATAAATTTGTGCCAAGTTTCCAATCAAATACCATTATTTCTAGCTCCTCTATTCTCATGAAGATAATAATGAAATTCTCATCATTCCCATCACGAATTATAATTAATAAGTTTTTATTTTAAAAAAATTCTATGTTCCTCACTTTCTTATGATCAATTTAATTTTCATCTGCATGACGAATAAGATAAATAACGAATAATAACTTGTTTTTTGTGAGATACATATTGCTCTCCTAATTATGAGATAATTATGAGATACATAAAGCTTTTCTAATTTTTATAATCTACGAAATAAATATTACAAAATAGGGCATTTTCATATTTTTTCAGAAATATTCAATAATTTACGAAATATTTAAAAAATTTTAATGCCCCTCGGCTTGATGATGCACTCAAGCAAGAAAAGTGATAATCGAGTGATGAAAGGAACGATCTTGGTTCACATGCGCGATATTTTTTCAATATTCTTGACTTTTTCTTGACTTGACATTTCGCTCGTATGAGCCGAAATCTGGAGATTTACTGCAATTAAGTAAACGAAAAACTTACAGAAAGGTAAAAACTGTTGAATCTTGACCTCAAGAACTCTTTATTCTTGTTGTAAATTATTTTATTGACTAAAATGTTTTTGACATTTCAAAATACGTCAAGATTTAAAAAAAAAATTCGAGCAGGGCAATAATGACAAAAGAATGATTCGAGCGATATCGGGCGGTAGTCAAGAAATTATTGTCTTGACGTACATCACTACTTCGGCTCATTTTAAATACGAATTTCCATAGAATTTTATGAATGTATGAAGAGAATTCTTCGATGTCTTCCCTCGATTCTGCCAAAGAATGAAATTTGCAAAGAAAAGTTGTAAAATTTCAATAATATATAATTATTTATAAAAAAATATTGAAAATCACTCTGTATTACATTTTAATAAATTCTATTAGAATACAAATTAATTTTTCTGAGTTCGTGCTTTATTTAAAATTTTACAACTTTTTTGTTCCATGTTCAGTCTTTGGCAGAATCGAGAGAAAATATTGGAGAGTCCTCTTCATACATTTATGAAATTCTATGAAGATTTAGTTTAAAAATGAACCTAATGGCATTAAAAATGTTAATTATTTCGTAAGTTATTAAAAGTTTTAGAAAAAATCTAAAAATGTACTATTATTGCAATATTTGCTTACAGAATTGACAAAATCACTTCAGCTTGGGCTTATTTAACGTAGAATTTCGATAGCTTTTATATTTCTTTGAGGAAAACATTTTAGCTCTTAGATTATAAAAATTATAAGAGCTTATGAATCTCATAAAAAAGCGATCTCATATTTGTGAGCGGCACTGTATATTCCCTAGGACTCTTCAACCTCAAATTTAAAAAAGTATTATTTGAGAAAAGATAACTATTTTCATTTTTACATATTATTTGGAACGCAAGCTGCACTTTAAATTTAAAAAATGGACAAAAAATTTACCTACAGTAAATATAATGAACTTTCCAGCTCAAAATTTCAGATTATTCAGAATTTTTCATTTTTTGAAAATAAATATCATTTCCTTTTTTTTAATACAATTTTGCACGTGAGTAACTTTAATTTTAATCTCTTCCAAACTAAATCGAATATTGCAAATAGTTTTTTAAAGCTGTTTCAGATCTAACAATACCAATTTCTTCCAAAATAAAAATAACGCATTACCATATTTTATCGAAAAAATAAAATTAAAAAATAAAATAACAATAGTAATCATTTGTTGGCTGCAAAATTGATTTCGGTTATAATCTCGCTGAACTAATGATTACTTCTTAAATTTCTTGGGCTTATTTTAAAGATAATTTGCAAGATAATTTAATTTAAAAATTGGAAAAATTTTCCTTCAAAGGTCAACAGGTTGAATTTGTGACAAAAAAGCTGTAGAAATTCTAAAAATGTAGTAAGAAAATTCAAACAAATCATTATGATGACATCTCTGAATTTTTATGACATTTCAAATGTACGTGAATCTGGAGTTTTGGCACATAAAATGCAAAAATGATTTATGTTTTAGGCGGGAGTCTCCCCTTTGATAAACAATCACATAAACGATTCTGAAAACAGAGTTACCATCATTCATTCATAAAACGTGATATCCGTCTGACCCAGCCGCATTGAAATCTCCGCTGGGTAAGTGACGCCCGCCATTTTTCATGCTTTAGAAGACACAAGAAGCCTTTTTGGGCACACGGAAATAATTTTCTATTCCTCATAATATATATCCAATATTAAAATTTTCTACTATAAAAGTTCTTTAATTTCACTTATTAATCACTTCCTTATATAACTAATTCGTTTTTACTTTTTAAAACTTATTTTAAATTCAATTATGAAATGAGTTAATTTTTTCAAGAAATAAAAATTTGTACAATAAACATTTCTTTTTTGTACAAGCAGCAACTCAATATGCTCTAAATAAAATAATCGAAAGGTGTATTTCGAAAAAAGTTTCTTTCTGTTAAATTAATTGCAGAGTTTTTGTGAAATTTAGTTTTATATACTCCTCAATTTATTTTAATAAATTGTAAGTTAAAGTTATGTCGACTATGTATAGAACAAGATGAAAGGAGCAAAAAGTACAAAAAAGTTAAACTAGTACGTTGCATGACATGAGCACTTTTTTATTTTTATTTGTGTATTAAAATAAAATATAATACAGTAGTAAAGTAAATAACCAAGCTTAACGGTTTCATTTAGAAACTTATTTACGAGAAAAAGATACATTTATCTATAAATTTGTTCAACAAGTTATTTTTAAAAAATACATCATACTTATCCCTCGCTTTTTCCTGTGAATTAAAGTCAAAACAACTTTAATAAAATAAGAACTTTAAATTCTTCAAGAAACCACTTTGGGAAACCGAGTAATATAAAATAGCAGAGCAATTGAAAAGATAATAACGATAAGAAAGCTTCGCTAGATACACAAGTGGTTGAGAGCTTTCAAAATCGTGAGCAGTTATCATATATAGATATACATTACGTACATGTAAAGCCATTTGAGACTCAGATGTTGACGTATTGAATTTGTCTATACGTATTCAGTCAACGTAAAATTTTCTCTGGTTTCGCGAGGAAAGTGTTGAAGGAGTTCGAATAAAAAGCACTTTTGCACCTTTCGAATGGTAATTTCAAAGTCCAGTTTAAAATTCTAGAAAGTAAAAAATACGTCTAAAATAGATCGAAACGTGAAAGAAGAGAAAACCGACAGATAAACTGTGAGCCAGGTGCATTAATACCAGTGAATGTGGAAAAGCAAACAAGGAAAAATGATACATGTTTCAAAAATGTAGAAAACAGCGGCTTTTATAAATTAACTGAATAAAAAGCTTTTAGTCATTTTACGAAACAAATATTTGTAATAATAAAAATAGATATTACCGTAAAGTAGAAATAGAAATCTATAACTCAATTATTTTTATTTTAACTGAGTCTTTATTAATTGAAATGAGTACCTACGTTTTGCTTTTAAACTACTAGTAAAATATCAAGCATCATTTTTATTTTTATATCCCAGAGGAATGCGAGATTTGAATGTGACTATTTCAGTTTATGTCCTTGAGAGTAAAAATTCAGAAGCGAGTAAACGTTCTAGATAAAGCGAAAGAAAAAGAGAGGAAAGGATACGAGTTCGTGAAATGTTTCGCAACGATAGACAGATAAGGTGCATTTTATTGAACACTGATTTATGGAAATCTCTAACTGCGCGGGAAAATCGAAGATATTTCCCTTGAGTCAAAAATGAATCGTAATAACCATTTGCATCTCCAAGATGCATTCATCCCTAGATTCGTTAAAGATTCAATTTATCTAAAATTTATATTATTTAAATACAAAATTAGCAAACTATGCATAATTTATATTATTATTGATGTTGTTTATTGTATTTAGTATACTTAGTTAAATATTTAGTGTATTTTCCTTAATTAGCAGAATATCTAAACTAGGAAATGTTTGCTTTAATATTTTGAAAGTGAATGAGTCACGTCATCCTCATATATATTTCGAATGAGTGAAACCACTGCTGCTTTCCACTTCACAGAAGTCGTCTCCTTGAATTTGCATCTAGTCTCCTAGTCTATTTCTAATTTAAATTCTGAATACAATAATTTCCCCAGCATTTATTATTATAATCACAGATTATTATTATCACAGATTTATTTTTATTTTTATAACTTTCGTAAAGAAAATAAAAAATAAGACGAAAACTTAAGTCAAAAAATGTAGAACATCTGTTATTGCTAATATAAAACTTAGATGCAGGCGCCACACTATCGTTACTTTATCTATCTTTTTGCTCAATTAAACGTAGGAGATAATACTTTCATTTTGAACTTTTACGACAACGATAAATGAACTACTCTCCACTGTTTTCCTTTTCATAAAACTCGTGATGCACTGAATATATACTTCACACAATAGGATTTTCTGTCAGTTTCATTTTATTTTGTGCTTCGCCTCACATATTATCCCATCTGCTAAAAACAATTAATTTATGAGAAAAAAATTCAGAATTTAGAAAAAACTCAATTATTTTAATCCAGGTGAATAGATTAAAAATATAAATCTTCAATTTCTATGCAGTTTGTGCCTTTTTAAAATTAATTCCCTAGTCATGTTCTCTTTCTCAATGTAAAGCAAATAATTTAATTAAGCTTTATACAAATGGCTGAGGCATGATTTCCACACTTTACATCCAAGAAAATTAATTATTTCTCCACAAGAAGTTATGAAACTGCTTCCTTTAAGCGAGGTTTTAGATTTATGCAGGTGAATGTATTTTCTTTTAAGTGAATACCCCATATATTAAAAATCGATATTTAATTGATGCATAAATACCACGAGGACGTTCTGTTATTAGAAAAAATTTGCGATTCTCTTCGAAGCATTTATTACGCGTTCTGATTTCAATTACTATAAAACAGTCAAAGAACTACTTTATTGAAACAGTGAGATTAAAGTCGGAATGGAATTATGTATTCCTATTCGCTTACAATTGCATGAAAGTTAACAATTGGTTGTGTCCTCTTAAAAGAAGAATAGATTTATTGTTATAAGGTTTCGTTTTGTATTATTATATTAATATTATTTAATTATGAGGCTATAGATTATAGAATTCAAATTTCAGTTATGTTAATTAATTCATTAAATCACTCTATTATTAGCTATCCAATTGTTCTAGCCTGTGAAAATATATTAATTTACTACTAATTTTAGCGGCCTTTACCTTCTATTATACAATAATCATTTCTTAAACAATAGATCGTCAATAGATTTGTTTTTTATCTTCAATTTATTTCAAATAAATAATCTACAATTGTCGAATTAAATTTATTCATATATTTTTTTATTTTCATATTTATTTATATTTGAAATTTAATTTTAAACGTAATTTCATTTCATGAAAATGGCACTAGACTTAAAATTAAATAGACAATTTTCTAGTAACTGGAAAAACTGGATCTCGATGGGGTTACGATAAAACTAGTAGCATCCAAGAAGCAAAATATAATTACCCTTGACTCTCAACCGTCGGGGAAACTCGATCGAAGTGTGTAATTAGAAGCAAAGTGATACAACTTCACGTTCTTACCACGCCACAGAATTTAAGTGAATGGAAATCACCTAAACATTATTCAAAATTCTAAATCCAAGTATCATTTAATTAACACTCAGCTCACTTCAACATAATCCTCCATCAATTTTCGAGAAAATTAAATGTACCTGAAGTTTTAAACGTTCAAATGAACGACATTTTTTTCTTAACTTTTGTCTGGAAATATTGTTCCAACTAGAAACTAAAAAGAAGCATCATGAGTTTTTAAAATGATTACATTAGTTTTCTTATTAATAAACCAATATTTAAGAATAAATTTTAATTTAAAACGAAATAAAATTAAAATTTATTTCATTCAAGCATCCAGAACTTCAGGCACATAAAAAGTAAGAGTACGTTAATTTAAAAAAAATGTATAGTAATTAAATCGAAAAGACATTCATTTAAAATTATAGAAATTTATAAGGAAAAATAACGAATGCAAATAATATTATGAATAATAAATATGATTGATTGAAATTGATTTCAAATCTTTTTTATGCTGATGCAAATCGGTCTGACTTAGTTTGAGTTGTATCACTGAGATGTTTGACTTATGTTTACTTCTACTACTGAATGTAGAGTATTGGAATTGTATTAACAATTTTTAATTCAAACTTTAAAATCGAGGCTTTAATACATAAAATAATATTTATTTGATTAATTATTTTATTTATTTTATCAATTAAATATGTAGTTCTAGAATTTTATTTGTTGACATAATATTTCTGTTGGCATACATTTCTGTTCCTAAATCTGATCCACATTAGGTTCCCTTACCATATATATTTTCATATTCTACAAAACAAGTTTTGTTTTTTACAACAAAGTAAAAATTTTCAAACCTAATATTGAGTTTTGAACACATTTTGCAGTTTAAATAACTTTTCAACTGACTTCTGCGTATGGAGGTTGCGTTAACATGTAAATGCAGGGCGTGCACGACATAAGATAAACATCGGATCGTTATAAGGTGAAATACTCGTAATGCAGAGAATATAATGCGGGAAAAGTCTCGAGAGAACCTTACTATAAACTTATTTAGTTCATGACAAACTTGTTATAAAAGTTGACAAAGTAAGAGCAACGCTGAAACAATATTTCTTTAAGGTATACAATTTGTTGAGATGAAGTTGTCAAGATTTTTATTCACGTGTAAGAATTATTCCCTGGTGTTATTAGTCTCTGAAAAGCCTTGTAATCAGTCTAATAAATTAATAAAGCAACAATAGTATGGCTTCAGGAAACTCGAAATAATGAATGTCTTAACTTCTTTTATGGCTCCACTTTTCTCACTTTTTCTTGGTTTTTAACCGAACCGAAAAGCACTATTTATCATCCTCATGGGGCTGAATTAAAGAACATTTTTTTTAATCTGACCTGGAATTTTTTATTGGAAAAATACGAGCTTTAGGAAGTATTCTTCAAATTGACTCTATTTATCGGAAAATAGTATTATTATGTATATTTGCAGAAGTACAATTTTGAATTTATGTTTATTTTATTCTGAGCCCTTTGACGTGGATTATTTGAACAGAAATATAGCTCCGGGTACAGTGAAATATGTGAGCCATGTGGGGTTAAAAACAATGATAGAATCACGTGTATCAGGATGACAAGCTTGTACCTGTAAAATGGATCGAAAAAAGGAGAATATGTGTTTTTCACATCCGTATGTAAATATGGAAACTAGAATATCGTAAATAATGATCGGAGAGCATGTTCGTTTACCCTAAATTTTTGTATCATGCGAACAATAACTCTTCTACACAAAACAATTTTCAGTTACGATTTCAAAGTGAAAAAGTATTTCATTGCCTCAATAAATTTTGTTATAATCAATATTAATACTAAATAGTGATACAAAATAATCTGAAAGTTAACAGATTAAATACTTTTCTAATTTAGGATTTTCTATATATCTAATTTAGAAAGTTACATCTTATAAGACAATTTATTTTTATAGTACTTGAAAATTTTTATTTTTTGTTCTTTTCATGGCTTTCCCCTTGAACTGAAAAATAAACCAAAGAATTACAATCATATTCTCAACCACAAATCGTAAAAGTTCGCGAAGACTCTGACTTTACCGGGCAACTTAATTAAGCTTCCTGAAACCAATCAACCTTTTATGTCTCCAGCTCGTATTTTAATTTGCAAAGCTTGAAAAAAAATATCGTAGTTACTGGAGAGAGATTTTAAAGAAGATAAAAATACAGAGAAATTAAATTAAATTTTGTTTGTAGACAATGCTACGATCAACAGAATTTACAATTCTTTGATCTGTACAAATAGAAAGTCCTTTTCATATTAATTAAAAACATAATTAAAGAATAGATTTAATATTAATAGGCATTATTAATAATAATATAATATTATTAATACTAATAATTATTAATTTTATTATTATTAATACTAATAATTATTAATTTTATTATTATTAATACTAATAATTATTAATTTTATTATTATTAATACTAA
>JBAGKK010053600.1:0-28228 GCA_037177015.1 Euceroptres primus
ACTCTAACCAGAAAAGATAGTAAGGGCATATTTAACCAGAATTCTGGTTAATTTAACCAGACATTTTTTTGAGTGTAGTATAAACATACTCCCAGGATAAAGTTTTGTAAAAGAATACAAATAAAACAAGTTCTCCTATTACAAATCAACAACAGGAGGAAAATTAAAACATGTTCTCCTATTAGAAATCAACAACAGGAGGAAAATTAACACGTTCTCCTATTTCAAATTAACAACAGAGGGAAAAATATTAAAATTTAGTTCTGGAATAGAATCCGAAAGAAATACAATACTGATGATGTTCCTTGATGAAAATTAATAATACTCATCTACTATAAAAATTGGATGGTTGTTAGCGTACCATTTCTGATATAATTTCTGATATCTTTCCTTACAATTTAAAAAGATTGTGATATTTTTCAAAACTTGATTTTAGCACAATGAATGATTAGTTTGTGAAAAAAATTGTATCTTGACTTTTGTTCATTATTACTTTTTACTTAAAGGAAATATTTCCTTGAAGTAAAGAATTTTTTACCGTGGTTAAAAGCAGCACGTTAAATTAAAGGATGTCTTTTTATTTTCCTTCAGCTGGCTTTTCTATATTTTTTTCTTCGTACTTTTTTCCCCATGTCTGCTTCTTCGAGTCAACATCCCACTTTAATGCGAAGCACTTGAATTACTAGTGCATGAAATTGGATCGATCGACCTTTCTTTATTTAACGTTGATCTCGCTTTTTATACATATAGATTAGTATATAAAAATATACAGAAGAAATGATGTTCATAAGTTCAGTTGAATACAAATAAATACAAATAATAGTCGATTCTCGCTTTGTATACATATAAATTAGTATTATCAAAAAAATATACAGGAGAAATGCTGTTTATAAGTTCAGTTGAATATAAATAGCCGGATCTCGATTTTTATACGTATAAATTAGTATTATCAAAAAAATATACAGGAGAAATGCTGTTTATAAGTTCAGTTAAATACAAATAGTCGGATCTCGCTTTTTATACATATAGATTAGTATTATCAAAAAAATATACAGGAGAAATGCTGTATATAAGTTCAGTTGAACACAAATAATCGGACAATGATGATAAGGAGAAAAAATGTACTAGTAGCTTTGATACAAAACAATATTATCTCTTTTAATAACTTTATCGGAATATATCTGTTGTTTTCTATAAACTGAAGGATTAAAGTGTTTTGATAAGAAATCACGTTGTATATAATCTCTTTATTTTCATCAAGTATAATTTTGCAATATAGGAGGCTGATGAAAAACTGAATTAAAATATTTCTGTGATTTGTAATATTAGTGTGGGTTTTAAAGTGTTTATTTGATTAAGAATATTAGGCACATTTCCTTCCTTTGATCTTGAAATCTTCATTATACGTATTCCGGTAACACGCACATGACTCGACATAATCTACTATTTCACGTGAGCAACATCTAATATTACGTATGCCAACGAAATTGCAAACGTGACAGAGGTGCTTTAGACTAAATCTGAGTGTAACAGTAGATAGTAAATCACTTGAGAAAGTAATTTTCCCTCACACTTTATGCTATAAATCTGATGCAGTTTACATTAAAAATTCTATTTCTCATAGTAAGGATTAAATTCGAGTGCCTTTGTAAAAGATTTTCCGCAGTTTTTCTAAGTATACCCAGTTTAAAATTCACTTTTTATAATATGAATTGTTAATTTGGATGCTGATATCTCTGACCATGAGATGATATTCCAGCAAACATGAAAATCTATGGTACTGAAAAAATGCTTTCTTGGATACATCTGAAAATTCAGGGTGTCTAGCGGACCGGGAAATCGGGAAAAACCCAGGAATTTTATTTTACCGGGAAAAACCCAGGAATTTTATTAAGGATCGAGATTATACTTATATTTTATTTTTTTATTTTTTCAGATTTTAATAGCATTTAAGCAACTACTTGTGATTCTGATTGCATAATTTAAAAAATATTTATTTTACGTGCTACGAAAGTTTTAAAATCTATGTATTTTCGATTAATATTTATCACTTCAGTCTGTGATTAAAGATAAGTTTGGCACTTGTAAATAAATAATTGTTTTTTACGATATCAATTTTGTATATGTATATTATGCTAAAATTACCATTTCTATGTCTACGTTCACTTTAAAAAATCACAAAAAGACATTTTTAACTTGATAGGGGGAAAAAAATTGACCAGGGAAAAACCAGGAAAACCCAGGAATTTTAAATAGCCTGATCGGTAGACACCCCCCTAAATTTGTTTATTTACTTATTTATTTAGAAATCAATTAACACTTTAGTATTGTGTAATTCATGCAAACTTGATGACACTAAAAATATGTACAATATGTTTTGTTAAAGATTTTTGGATTTTATTATTCATTTGTGAGGATGAAGTTAAACCTGACAAACGTCTGGAAATGGAATATAAACTCATGCAAGTTATGAAAGTACATAGTTAGAAATATAGTAAAGAAACTTTTTTAATTTTTCCTAAGTGATTCTTAACCTTTATAATAAAAAGAAAAAGTCAAGTTATTTGTAAAGAGTTTAAAGAACTAAAGATATAACTTGAAATTTAATTTGACATTCATCTTAGTTAAAAATAAATAGAAATTGTTTAAAAATTAAATTGTTCTCCGGAATCAGTAATGGTTAAATTCAGTGACTGAAACCGGAAAGAAAACGTTAATTCCAAAACACCGAAATGCAAAATCCAAAATTAGAAAAAACTTGTCTTAAAACTGAAACTAAATAAAAAAAAAAGAGGAGTACCGAGGAGTTAACCACTACTGAATTCAGGTGTACACTTGCCCTTGAATTCTTTTGAATTCTTTGAATTCTTTTAATCCCTTGAATTCTTTTAATCATTTGAATTCTTTGAATTCTTTTATCCCATGAATTCTTTGAATTCAATTTGTATTTTTTTAATTCTCTTTGAATTCTTTTGATATCCCTGAAGTCACCTTAATTTATTTTGAATTAACCTTTAATTCTTTGTACTTTTCAAAATTCTTTTGAATTCTCTAAATACACCTTGAATTAAACTTGAACTCTTTGGAGTTCTTTGAATTATTTGTATTCTTATGAATTCTTCGAATTTACCTTTTATTCTTTTGAATTCTCTGAAGTCACCTTAATTTATTTTTGATTAACCTTGAATTTTTTGAATTCTCTGAAGTCACTTTAATTTCTTTTAGGTTAACCTTGAATTCTTTGTGTTATTTTAAATTCTCTGAAGTTACCTTAATTTATTTTGGATTAACTTTGAATTCTTCGTATTTTTTTAATGCTCTGAATTCACCTTGAATTAACATTAAACTCTTTGAAATTCTTTGAATTATTTGTATCCTTTTGAATTCTCCTTGAATTCCTTCGAATTTACCTTTTATACTTTTAAATTCACCTGGTATTGTTTTGAATTCTCGAAATTTACCTTCGCTTCTTTTCATTTAACCTTGAATTCTTTGAATTTTTCTTGAATTCTTTGCACTCACCTATTGTTATTTTGAATTCTCCTTGAATTCTTTAAATTCTCCTTGAATTCTTTGAATTCCTTTTGAATTCTTTTGAATTCACCTTGTATTCTCTGAATTCACCATAAATTATTTTAAATTAACCTTGAATTCTTTGTAATATTTTGAATTCTCTGAATTCAACTTGAATTCTTTGGAATTATTTTGATTTCTTTCGCATTCTTTGAATTCACCTTCTATTCTTTCGAATTTTCTTTGACTTAACCTTTAATTCTTTTGAATTTTGAATTAACCTTGATATTTTTTAAATTTACCTTGTATTATTTTGAACTCTCCTTGAATTATTTTGAATTCTCTGAATTCACTTGGAATTAATCTTAAACTTTTTGGAATTCTGTGTAACCTTTTTAATTCATCTTGTATTTTCTTTTAATTCTCCTTGAATTCTCTGAATTCGCCTTAATTTCTTTTGAGTCCTCTGAATTCACTGTAATTTCTTTGAATGAGCTGAATTCATCTTAACTTCTTTTTAATTATCCTTGAATTCTTTGTATTCTTTGAAATTCTTCGAATTCTTTGAATTCATGTTTGATCTTTTGAATTCTCTTAATTCACCTTAATTTCTTTTGAATTAACCTTGTACCTAATTTGTACTTAACCTATTTTTTCTATTATTTTGATTCTTTGAATTCACCTTAAATTAACCTTAAATTCTTTGGAAATGTTTTGATTTTTTTTTAATTCTCTGAATTCAGCTTGAATTCTTTGGAACTATTTTGATTTCTTTCGCATTCTTTGAATTCACCTTCTATTCTTTCGAATTTTCTTTGAATTCACCTTCTATTCTTTCGAATTTTCTTTGACTTAACCTTGAATTCTTTTGAATTTTGAATTAACCTTGATTTTTTTTAACTCACCTTGTATTATTTTGAACTTTCCTTGAATTATTTTGAATTCTTTAAATTCACCTGAAATTAATCTTAAACTTTTTGGAATTCTGTGTATCCTTTTGAATTCTTTGAATTCATCTTGTATTTTCTTTCAATTCTCCTTGAATTCTCTGAATTCGCCTTAATTTCTTTTGAGTCCTCTGAATTCACCGTAATTTCTTTGGATACGCTGAATTCACCTTAACTTCTTTTGAATTATCCTTGAATTCTTTGTATTCTTTTAAATTCTTCGAATTCTTTGAATTCACCTTTGATCTTTTGAATTCTCTTAATTCACCTTAATTTCTTTTGAATTAACCTTGTACCTATTTTTGTAGTTAACCTATTTTTATTTATGTACTTAAGCTATTTTTTCTATTATTTTGATTCTTTGAATTCACCTTAAATTAACCTTAAATTCTTTGGAAATGTTTTGATTTCTCTTGAATTCTCTGAATTTTTCTTGAATTCTTTTCAATTTTCCTTGAATTCTTTTCAATTTTCCTTGAATTCTTTTCAATTTTCCTTGAATTCTTTTGAATTCTCTGAATATACCTTTAGTTGATCTTGAACTTTTTGGAATTCTTTGTATTCTTTTGAATTCTCCTTGAATTTGTCTTGTATTCTTTTAAATCCTCTGAGTTCACCTTAATTTCATTTCAGTTATCCTTGAATTCTTTGAATTCTTGAATTAAGGTGTAGATAAAAGTTGCTAGTGGGAGAGGAGTACTCAAAACCGGTTATTTCTAAAAAAAAAACGGGAAGTTTAAGATACCTAAAACACTGAAACAAAAATTATGTAAATACAATTTTTTTTATATAAGAAAATGTAAAACGATATTTTTATGAAAAATCTTAATCTCATCTATTTTGCATCCCACATAGAAAGCTTTGCAATATTTATAACTTTTAGATTTTCCAAATTTGTATAATTGAACGCATTTCGGGTGCCAAAATTATCAATATGATTTTTAAGAAATTGCCTGGATGTTTGAAAACACAATAAGTGTAGAACTCTCTAAATCTGAATTAGTAAAAAGTCGGTCACTAATTCACTTTAGTGAAAATTTGTGCTAATTATTAGTAGTTTTTGACTAAAGCTTTAGTGAGATGTTTAAAACTACTAAAAAAAACAGTGAAAAATGACTAATAATTAGTAGAAATTGTCACTAAAGTAAATTAGTAACCGAGTTTTCACTAATTCAGATTTAAAGAGAACAGTTGTTATTCTGTTGTTGCCAAAAAGGTAATAATTTTTTGGGTAATAAAATTCCTTTAATACTTCCTAACTGAAATTTTTTTAAATTAGGTTTTAAAAATTAATAATTATATATAACAATCTGCCCGGTATTGGGCCAAATCTGGCTAGCCAAGTTTTTCGTTATTTGTTATAATAGAGCTTAAGGCCATTATATTTTGACCTTGATCTTAATTAATTTGACGTTATCTTGTATGATTAGCAGGGCCCGTTATGAAATTAAAGGGCAATTTTTGATATTTTCCAATAATTTCCATAAATTCAAAATAATTTGACTAACAACTAAGTTAAATGCAGAGAGAAGTCCAAAAAGTCACTCAGAGAAATGTCCTCTTGCGACAAAAGGATATTTCTTAAAACAAATGGAATTTTCTCTTAAATAAGGTTAAGAGGATGTTCATTTGTCTCAAAAGGAATCCTTTTACAGCAAGCATAAGCAAACATATAGTCCTCTTGCGAAAAAATTCACCTAATCTTAAAGCAAATTCAAATTCACGTGGTTTAAGACAAAACACGCAAGAGGACTGTAACGGTTTCCTATTTGCCAGGGATAAATTACGAATGTTTAAATGTCCGATTTCAAAATAAAGTTCATCCAATCGATTTATTTAATTCAAGGCGATATTGTTTTCAACTAAAAGTATCGTCCTCCAACAAATCGCACTCGAAACTGCAGATTTTTAATTTACAAATAAAAATATTGTTCACATTAACTGAAATGCTAAAATTTTTAATTTACAAATAAAAATATTGTTCGCATTAACTGAAATGCTAAAAGCAAGCATTTCAGTTAATGCGAACAATATTTTTATTTGTAAATTAAAAATTTTAGCATTTCAGTTAATGCGAACTGAAAAATATTGTTCACATTAACTGAAATGCTAAAAGCAAGCATTTCAGTTAATGCGAACAATATTTTTATTTGTAAATTAAAAATCTGCAGCTTCGATTGCGATTTGTTGGAGAACGATACTTTTATTTCAAAACAACTTTTTCTCTGAGTGGTGAGAGACATTAGATAATTCATTACGATAAGAAATTATCGAAAGTGTAAGTGATATGTTCCGGAGGAATCAAAGGTGAACATGCAATTATAGTTTCAGCTTAAAAATGACAGCTAACAATCTGCAATATATAAACATTGAACTTATATCTGGAGAAGGCCTTATTAAGTTATTACACTTTTAACCAATCGTGACGGATCTACATGCGTAGAATTGCAACGAGGCTAATAACAAGAGGTCCTTCACGGTCGCTCATCAGAGCTTTGTCAACCATAGCACCAAGCACTATAAAAGTTAAACTCTTAATTAATTCTTTCGTTAAAGAGTGATTTAAGTTTAAATTTAAGTGTTTAAGTTTTTTAAAGCTTGATTTACAACTGTGCCTTGTGGAATTTTCTTTGCTGCTGAAAATCAGTTTTGTTACAAATCATAAATTCTTTTTCAAACATTTTTCAAAGTGACCCTTCATGATGGATTTCTGGACAGTTATTCTCACTATCTTGCTGATTGGACTTGCGTACTACTTTTTCAAACGAAAAAATTTTTTTGAACAACTCGACATACCACACGACCCTCCCCTACCAATATTTGGTAGTATGAGTCCTTGTTTACTAGGAAAGTTAAATATCATTGATCATATCCAGAATTTATACGACAATCACTCTGAAGCCAAATACTTTGGATTTTACGATTTTCAAACACCAATCATTGTGATTCGCGATCCAGAAATCATCAAGTCTATCGCGATAAAGAATTTTGAAAATTTTCCTGATCATCGTGGATTTACCGATGCAGAACGAGATCCTCTTTTCGGAAAAAGCCTTTTTTCATTGAAAGGTGACGAGTGGCGAGAGATGAGGGCGATATTGAGTCCTTCTTTTACTTCAAGCAAGATGAAGATGATGTTCCACTTAATGACAGAGTGTGCAGAGAATTTTACAAATGTAATAATTGAACGATGTAAGGACCAAGATTACGTTGCAAATGTCAAGGATATTTTCACAAGGATCAGTGCTGACGTAATATCTAGTTGTGCTTTTGGTATCAGTATCGACTCGATGAGGGATCCGAAAAACGAATTATACGTCACGGGTCGAGAAGCTACGGATTTCGAAGGAATTTTGTCACTAAAGTTCCTTCTGATCAGAAATTTCAAGTTCATTTCTAGGCTGTTAGGAGTGAAAATTGTCAGTGACAGTGTGACTCGATTCTTTACTAATGTAATCACTGAAAATGTTAAAACAAGAAGGGAGAAAGGAATTACTCGACCAGATTTTCTTCAGCTGATGATGGAAGGCAAGGATAAGGGCAGTGGAGTTCGAGAATTAACCATGCAGGAAATGGCTGCCAATGCTTTTATATTTTTCTTTGGAGGTTTGGATACTGTTTCTACCCAACTGTGTTTTATAGCTCATGAAATTACCGTAAATCCAGATGTACAAGCTAGACTCCAGGATGAAATTGATGCTGTTTTGGAAAATTGTAAAGGAACACCAACCTATGGTGAAATTAATAGTATGCCATACATGGATGCAGTAGTGAATGAAGCAATGAGATTTTATCCAGGAGGAGCTTTTCTGGACAGAATTTGCAAAAACAAGATTGAACTTCCTCCACCTCTGCCAGGAAAGAGCCCTGTAACCTTAGAACCTGGAACGAATATTTGGATTCCTGTTTTTTCTATACATCATGATCCTGATTACTATGAGGATCCGGAAAAATTTGATCCTGAGAGATTTATGGGGGATAATAAAATCAACACGAATACAACCACTTTTCTTCCGTTTGGGATTGGACCAAGGATGTGTATTGGAAATAGATTTGCTTTGGTGGAAATGAAAGTTACATTGTTTCATCTACTGGCTCGGTGCAATTTTAGGATCTGCTCAAAAACTCCTATTCCGTTAAAAATGAAAAAGAATACTTTTGCTATGCTGCCTGAAGGAGGTTTTTGGTTGAAGTTTGAACCAAGAAAGTAAAATTGTTTATTTAATGTTGAAATATTGGTGAGATTCTTTTGAGAATATATTTTCAAGAACATTTGTAATAATTTTTTCCTATTATGTAAACTGAATTTTTATTTGAAAATATCACAATGTCCTGTATTACTCAGTACTCTTAAAGAGATATCTTTTTCTTTAAAAAGTAAATAAAAAATAAATAGAATCATTTCTAATTCTAATTATTTCTTTTTTTATTATTCTTATTTTTATTATTTCATGAACATTGGAAAAATATATTTTAAGGTTTTGGAAGTTTTTTTAAAAGAAATTTGAAACACTTCTGACACAATTAATTTTCATTACCTGCGGAATGGACTAATCATAGTTATATAAAGTATGACCTTCATGTCTTAATGCCTATCAGTTTTAATGCAATTATCTAACGTTTAAAAACGTTAACTGTTGCGTTGTGAAATTAGAAAACATTCTTATCTCATTACGTCACTAGAGTTATTTGCTTTCAAACATTGATTAAAACTGTTCCATAACTGATAAGTTAATTTCTTTCAAACGTTTTTTTGTGTGAAAAAATCTGTTATGTTATGTTTTTCTCATTCATAAACTTTGAATTATAATATCTACAGTAAGGTTGTCTAAAGTGGACTCCCTAACGATTTTTAACCCTTAACTGGCACAACTCCTTTTTATTACGTAAATGACACAACGGGTGTTTTTCACCCCACGTATTCAAACGTGTTTTGCGCAGTCGGCATTAAATATTTTTGCAGAAGAAAATTATCTAATATAGTTTAAGATAGTAAGTGGTAGTTTAAGTAAGTTTAAGATTTAAAGTGAAATCGGTTTTATAGCCATTAGTTTAATTTAAGTTAGTTAAAAAAATTGTTGAAAAAAACAAAAAAGTGAGTTTTTTTTACTTAAAAATTCATAACTCACGTAATTTTTAATATTTTGACCTAAAAATTTAGAGTTATATTCTTGAGATACTATACTTTAAGAAAAAAATTACTACAATATTTATGCTTTCAAAAAAGGTATTTATTTTACAAAATGAAAACACTATTTTATGGTCAAATAAAACACCATATTTTTCAATGTTCAAATCAATTTATTTTTATTTAAATGCACAAAAATAGTTATAAAAATAAAAAAATACAAAAGTAACATAAATGAAAGTTTTTCGAAGTTGCAATTATTATTTAAAACCCACATTATTTAAAAACTACGGGTTGGTGTAAAGACCTGCACGGTGCTCATGGCACATTGGGGTATTTTTTACCTATAGTGCTAGTAAAGGGTTAAGTCTGGAATTTTATAGAGTGCTTTGACAAATCTAAAAAAAATAATTTTAGGTACATTCCTTATAAAACCCTACACTGAAAAAATGGGTTGTTGGGTCACTACTTTAGTAGTTGGACATACTACTTTAGTATTTACAAACTACTTAGTATTTACAAACTTTTACTAGGTAATGTAACTATTCAAATTTTTGTCGCAACAAACTGAATAGTCACGCCTACTAATAAAATAGTTGTCCCAACTAAAAAAGTAGTAGACCGAATCCATTTCAAATCGGCAGGCAGTAAAACTTCAAGTCACAGAATCGGTCGTCTTTGAAATATGTTGTTTTTAAAATGATATAAGAAGACTTATTTTACCGTTTTGAGAAAAAATACATTTTCACGAAGTTATAAGTATTTGAATTTTAAACTAGCTTCTTTTTTAAAAAAAATACGACATTTTTCTTTAAAATTTTATAACTTTTGACTCAAGATATTTGAGTTTTTTTTCCTGATTGGTGAGGTTTAATAGTCTCTTTCAAAATTCATCAGAAAATTAAAAAAATATTAAAAATTCGCAAAATGATGACGGTTTTTCTGAAAAAATTAAAAGACGATTTTCTCAAAAACCCCACCTTATTTTTTGCCCCAATTTTTTTGCTAAATTGGTACTCATGTGACAAAGAAAATAGATAAGTTTCATACGGGCTAAATTACTTTTGTAAACAGGAGAATTTTTTTTAAAGAAATCGAATTTTCAAATTTTTCTTACAACTGACGGCACATACGAAAAAATATCAACAAAAAAGTTTTATGCTTTAAAAAAATTCTACGCAAAAGAGTTCTTAATGTTTTATGATATCTTGCATCATTTGTGAGATAAATTCGAAAATTTGATTTTGTAATATCAGAAATTGTCCTGGACTCAAAAATGTTTTTGCCAACATAAAACTCGCTGGATGGTTTCCTGATGTAAATATAAATTTTTAAAAAATATTTGATAAAATTAAAAAAACGGGTTTTTCTATGAAATCGCCATTTTATGTTTGCAGAATTCAATAAAAAAATAAGATCGATTATATTGAAAAACCCATCTTTTTAATTTTTTTTAAATATTTTTAAAAAATTACATTAAATTTTTAAATTACATTTGGTTTTTAATTATTTTTAAATTACATTTAAAAAATACAATTTTTTAACCCGTTGACTGTGTCACGACGTCATAAAGCATGGGATTTATAGGTTATATACAGTCAACGGGTTAAAAATGTTTACATAAGGAAACTATCTAGCGAGTTTTATATTGGTCAAACCATTTTTGAGTCCAGGGCAATTTCTGTTTTTACAAAATCACATTTTCGAATTTTTCTCTTTTTAACCGCTGTGAATTTTTTTTCTCTTTACCGCTGTGAAGTCTTTTTTTCAGAATTTTTTAAATTTAATATTTCGAAAAGTTATCAACGGATTTAGGTTTTCTTTTTCCTGTTTTGTTAGGAAAACTGGTTATCGTCGTACACGGGAATTTTTCTTTTTTTTGACAAAATGGCGGCCTTTTTTGTTTTTTTTTGCATTTTTTACAATTTTCAATAATTTGTTTCTCCGGAAGTTATGAAAAAAATTCCCGTATACGACGATCTCTTTAAAAATACACTCATAAAATTTGAACCAAATCGGATGAGTGGTTTCGAGAAACCTCTGCCGCAGTGGCAAAAAAGTACAAAATTTTGTTCGTTAACTATGTCAACAATTTTGATTTTATTAAAAAAATTTATTAAAAATTATTAAAAATTTATTTAAAAATATTTATTAAAAAAATTTTATTAAAAAAATAGAAATTACTTTTTCCAATAAAACAAGAAATAGGAAACCTAAATTCGTTGATAACTTTTCTAAATATTGAATTTCAAAAATTCTGAAAAAAATCCCTTAAAGCATCAAACTTTTTTGTTAATATTTTATCGTATGTACCGTCAGTTGTAAGAAAACTTGGAAAATTCGATTCCATTGAAAAAATTCTACTGTTTACAAAAGTAGTTTAGCCCGCATTAAATTTATCTATTTCTTTCATCATATGAGTACCAATTTATCAAAAAAGTTTGGGCAAAAAACAAAGTGGGGTTTATGAGAAAGTCGTCTTTTAATTTTTTCAGGAAACCCGTCGTCATTTTGTGAATTTTCAATATTTTTTACTTTCCTGGCGCATTTTGAAAGAGGCCAATAAATCTCACCATTATCAGGAAAGAAAACTCAAATATCTTAATTGAGTCTAAAGTTATAAAAGTTTAAAGAAAAATGTTGTGTTTTTTAAAAAAAAGAAGCTTAACATTCAAATACTCATAATTTCGTGAAAATTTACTTTTTCTCAAAACGGTAAAATACGTGTCTTCTTATTTCCTTTGGAAATCAATATTTTTATTGAAATTTATATGAATTTTGAAAAAGGGTTCCTAAAGTGCTCCCATGAAAACTAGTTTTTAAAAGCGGTTTAGAAAATAATTATAATTAAATATTTCTTACATTTATCTGTGTAGAAGATAAAATGTGTAAATTTACTCCTCTTCTATAAATTTTGTAAAGAAAATAAATGTTTCGTAACCTTTCATATCACCATCTGAGATTTTGGATTTTTCGATGGCAAATGAAAGATACCATGAAAAATGTAGCGGGTCCACTTTAGGAAACTCCGTAAGGTGACACATTAGGACATTACGTATACATTTAAAAAAATTAGTATTTTGCGTTTAATCATAATATTACGAATTACCATAATATTACGTAATACCACGAATTGATAGAGTTGTGTTAACTTTGTAATATAAATATTTGAAATGCAGAATGATTTATTTGGTATCTAGAAAAAATCGATTCATTTTTCCCCACTTTAATATACCAGAATACCAAAAATTTCAATTTTTAAAAGTTTTTCACCATCGCTGGTCTCAAAACTTGGTACTCTCTAAATCTGAATTAGTAGTTTTCTACTAATGAAATAGTGCCGAATCGTTTACCAATTGCTTTAGTTCTTCTACTAACTTTTTTTCTACTAATTTATACTAATTTTTAGTAGAAAACTACTAATTAATGGTTGAAAACTACTAATTAATGGTTGAAAACTACTAATTCACTTAGTAAGGCTTACTAAATAAATTAGTGACCCTTACTACGTGAATTAGTAGTTTTCTACCTTTAATTAGTATTTTTCTACTAAAAATTAGTAAAAATTCTTACTAAAGCAATTGGTAAACAATTTGGCACTTTCATTAGTAGAAAACTACTAATTCAGATTTAGAGAGTACGTTACATAATTTAACGTAAACTAAATGATTTTTGTAATTATTAATAATGCTGGGTGTCCCGAAACGAAAATATATATGGGGACCACTTTAAGAGACTGGTCCACTTTAGGCAACTTTACTCTAATAAGAAAAAAAGTTCTAAAACCAATTTTCCAAATATTATAAAAGTGCTAAAAAAGTTCAATGAATATTTTCAGAAATATTTGTGTCAATGTATTGAGATATTAGTCTCTGTTTTTATATTCTTTGACTTTTCTGTCATTGTGTTTTTTGTGTGAAATATTTTTTTGTGCGATTTTATGTTATTTGGGCGATTGTATGTTATTTGGACGATTTTATGTTATTTGGGCGATTTTATGTTATTTGGGCGATTGTATGTTATTTAGGCGATTGTATATTATTTGGGCGATTGTATATTATTTTGGCTATTTATGTTATTTGGGCGATTGTATGTTATTTGGGCGATTGTATATTATTTTGGCGATTGTATGTTATTTTGGCGATTGTATGTTATTTGGGGGATTGTTATTATTTTGGCGATTTATGTTATTTGGTCGATTGAATGTTATTTGGGCGATTGTATATTATTTTGGCGATTTATGTTATTTGGGCGATTGTATGTTGTTTCGGTGATTGTACATTATTTAGGCGATTGCATGTTATTTTTGTATGGTCTATTTTACCTAAATGTATAAGTAGTTTATTTGAATTTTTCGCAAAATATGCATGTTTTTCCGTTAATACCCAACCTAATAAGAGGATGTTGCTTTGCTACATGAAACGATCCGGTTTTCCCACTTACATTACTCCAGAGAACTCCGTATCCTATTATGCAATATCTGCGTTAATTGACTTGGACTTAGAACCGTCGTCTTGCCTCGGAAACTTCATCTCATTTTCCTGTTCTTCTGTTTTCACTAAAAGCTAGATGGATTTGGTATACAAAATGTATTATACGAAATTAACACGTACTTTGAACTTTGGTGCATCCATCAGGCTCACAGTTCTAGAAGGGCATCAGAGGATGGAATGTAGTAATAGATGGAAGGAGGTTTCGGATTTCAGCTAAGCTACGTATGCTTTCAAATCCCTCGCTACTTAGCTCCACTAATTAAACTGGCATACATGAGAATTGACGTTGTATAGCATCCAGGGAAAATTGACACGACATCTTTGAAAACCTCTAATATATGTTATTATAATTATTTTCAAAGCCTACGGAGTTTTATCATTAATGGAATTAATATCACAGCCTCACAAAAAAAAAGTGGTCTTGTCCGGCGGACCAGAGCCTTATGTATTCTTCCTTATGTATTTTGACCCGCTGAATCCAAATCCGAAGTCAGAAATGTCAGATTGGCTCGTATTTCATCCCTTACCTCAAAAAACACCCGTAAAAAGCCGAAATTTTCCGCAAAATTCGAAACTTTTTCTTGAATTTGGTAAAAGTGGTAATCTATATGTTTTTGGGATTGCTGAATCGTTATATGGTGTCAAATTTTCAAAATTGAAATTGGCGGATCTAATATGGCGCATAGTAGGGCAAAAAAGCGACTGTATTAAATTCCGCATCGTTATAATGGAGGACAGTTTTGAAAAATTTTCTCTAAAATTTTTTATTTAATAAAAAAATGAAAGAGAAATTTTTTGACTTTCCAAGACTGCCATTTAGTCAAAAAAATTTTTATATTACCGAAAATGGTCCATGTACAGGCAAAAACTCATTACAAATGATGTCCAGCAGTATTAATTTTAATGAAACAAAAATTTAAATGGTTATAAACAAATTATTGGGCAAAAGTTATATCTTCTTTATTTGCCACATTTAAATGCACTAAACCAATATTTTCAGGAAAAATGGAAATAAGCTAATGTTAACTTAAAATTATAAGACGTTAAACTTCTATTCCTAATTGTTTATAACAATTTAATAAACAAATATGAAATTAAGGCATTTTTAATTAGATAGATTTAGCTTTTTAAGCAGAATTAGCTATAAATATTTCACCAATGACGTTCTGCCGTGATAGTTTGCACTGTAACAAGAATAGTGTATTATTTAAACAAATTGAATAAACAAATGCATTATTTGGCTATTTTTGAGTAGATATGCTTCATTTTTTCAGCAGAATTAATAACTAGTATGTTGCCAATGTGTCTTGATGTTTTACTTTACACTTAGGCATAAATTGTTTATTATTTAAACAAATTTAGTTAACGAATTAATTATTTGAGCACATTGACAACATACTAGTTATTGATTCTGCTGAAAAAAGAAGCTTATCTATTGAAAAATTGCCAAACAATACCTTTGTTTGATAAATTTGTTTAAACAATATACAATATTGTCCAACTGCAAATTATCATAACAATAGGCCATTGGTGAAATATTTATAGTAGATTCTACTGAAAAGAACGAAACTATATTATTGAATACAGCCAAGCAATGCATTTGTTTATTAAATTTGTTTGAATAATGTAAAATTATTGTTTAACTGCGAATCATCATAGCAATAGACTAACTCTGAGATGTTTGTAGTTGATTCTGCTGAAAAAACAAAATTTCTATATTGAAAAGAGCTCAAATAATTAATTTGTTAACTAAATTTGTTTAAAAAATTAAATAATTGACGCCTATGTGTAAAGTTATACAGCCAGACACATTGGCAACATACTAGTTATTGATTCTGCTAAGAAAAAGAAGCTTATCTATTGAAAAATTTCCGAACGAAACCTTTGTTTATTAAATTTGTTTAAACATGGTACAATATTGTCCAACTGTAATTGACCATAGCAGAAGGTCATTGGTGAAATATTTATAGTAGATTCTGTTTCAAAATTGACACTAATTTATTGAAAATCAGCCAAGCAATGCATTTCTTTATTACATTTGTTTGAATAATGTACAATTATTGTTTAACTGCGAATTATCATAGCAATAGACTATTTCTGAGATGTTTGTATTTGATTCTGCTGAAAAAATTTCTACATTGAAAATTTCTCAAATAATTAATTTGTTAAGTTTTGTTTAAACAAACAAAATTGATGCCTTAGTGTAATGTAAAACAGCAAGACACAAGGGCAAAATACTACTTATTGATTCTGCTGAAAAAAATAAGCTTATGTATTGAAAAATTGCCAAACGATACCTTTGTTTATTAAATTTGTTTAAACAATATACAATATTGTCCAACTGCAATTTATCACAGCAAAAGGCCATTGGTGCAATATTTATAGTAGATTCTGTTTAAAAAAAACGATACTAATTTATTGAAAAACAGCCAAGCAATACATTTGTTTATTAAATTTGTTTAAATAATGTAAGTTATTGTTTAAATACAAATCATCATAGCAATAGACTATCTCTGAGATCTTTGTAGTTGATTTGATGAAAACATTTCTATATTGAAAAATACTCAAATAATTAATTTATTAACTAAATTTGTTTATACAATAAACAATTGAGACCTAAGTGTAAAGTAAGACAGCCAGACATATTAGCAACATACTAGTTATTGATTATGCTGAAAAAAACGAAGCTTATCTACTCAAAAATGGCCAAATAATGCATTTGTTTATTAAATTTATTTAAATAATACTAACAATAATGCAACAATCAGTATTATTGCAGTGCAAACTTTCACAACAGAATGTCATTGGTGAAATATTTATAGTTAATTCTGCTGAAAAAGCTAAAGCTATCTAATTAAAGATGCCTTAATTTCGTATTTGTTTATAAAATTGTTATAAAAAATTAGGAATTGATGTTCAATGTCCTCCAATTTTAAATTAACATTAATTGTTTCCATTTTATCCTGAATATATTGGTTTAGTGCATTTAAATATGGCAAATAAAGAAGATACAACTTTTGTTCACTAATTTGCTTATAAGAATTTAAATTCTTGTATTATTTAATTAATACTGCTGGACATAATATTTTTCATTTTTTTTATTAAATAAAAAATGTTTGAGTAAATTTTTCAAAAATATCCTCCGTTGTAACGATGCGAAATTTAATACACTTTAATTTAAAAAAAAAAGTCCATATCGAATGAGTAGTTTAGTCTGAAAATTGATTTATCCACAGACCCTTTTTTTGCCCTACTGTGCGCCATATTGAATCCGCCAATTTCAATTTTGAAAATTTGACACCATATTACGATTCAGCAACCCCAAAAACATATAGGTTACCACTTTTACCAAATTCAAAAAAAAGTTTCGAATTTTGCGGAAAATCGGCTTTTTACGAATTTTTTTTGAGGTTAGAAACGAAACACGAGTCAATTTAACATTTCTGACTTCGGATTCGGATTCAGCGGGTCAAAATAGATAATGATAGATACACTGCTCTGGTCCGTGGGACAGACCATTTTTTTTGTGGGGCTGTGTAATCAATTTTGTAGTGTTCTCTAGGACTAACAGAGGACAAAAACTGAAATAAAAATTCTCCTGGTAAAATTTTAAAGAATATTTAGGATAACATTGAAATTTCTCTTTCGTAACAATATTCGTCTACACTCAGAAAAAACTTTGTTTCAATCAAACAAAAAAATTTGTTTGATATCATATTATTGAAAGAAAGAAATTTTTTATTTCAAATAACAAACTATTTATTTCATTTTAATAAATGAAAAATAACTACCTTATTATTCGAAACAAACAATTTGTTTGGTACAATTTGTTTGACTTAAATAAAGGATTTACTTAAATTAAATCCATTTGAGTTTGTACAAATATTTCTTTGATTAACACAAAAATTACAATCCGCATACAATAGTTCCTTAGAAAAACGCTAATAGCGCAGAAGGATCTTTATTCCACACTCAACCGAAATGGCCAACTTTTGCCCCTGAAAATAGGGGCGAAAGTAGCATATATTTCCCGTAAACCGCATTTGCGGGGCGAAAGTAAAATTAGCGGGGCGAAAGTAAAATTAGCGGGACGAAAGTAAAATTAGCGGGGCGAAAGTAAAATGAGCGGGGCGAAAGTAAAATTTGCGGGGCGAAAATTAAATTGAAAATCTGAGTTGCTCCGAGTCGATCAGAATTCGAGCCGCGAACAAAGCTATAAAAAAATACGTTGGACGAAAGTAGATTTTTCCCTCGGGTAATTACTGCCCGAGCGAGGGCAGTGAACGCACCCTCGGAAAAAATCTTCTCGCTCGGTCAGTAAACCCACACGCGGGAAAAATTTACTCCTTTCGCCCCTTGTTACACAATGTACTATTCTCACAATCCATTTTTAGTCTTAAAAAAGTGGTGTCTTACACTTAACACTTCTTAAACACAAAATCGAAAATTTTTAAAAATTATTTATAAAATTGAATAAAGTTTAAAAAACAAAATCTTTACCTTATTTAAAATAAAAAATATTTAAAGCAAACAAGAACTTTACTTAATTTAAACAAAAGATTTATTCGATCTAAATAAAAATTTATTCAAATGAAATAAATAAAAACAAATACGGAATTTGTTTGAATCAAAAAAACATTTGTTTGATCCCATATCAACGTTATAATTTGTTTGAATCAAACAAATATTTTTCTGAGTGTAATATAGATAATTCAAGAGAAATATAATTATGTACTTTTTTAGCCTATTGAACTCTGAAATGAGAAATAAGTGCAAATGTAAATTCATTGAGATGAACTGGTTTTTGGATGACCAAACGATGAATTACTGAGTGTCAGCAAATTACAAATGGCACAGATGACGACATGCCGAATCTGTCATTTGAATTGATCGTCATTATCCAGCAGCCATGTAAACATAGCGACCAGTTCTCAACATCACGGTCGTTGAATTAATCCTTGTAACGCGATCGGTACGAATATAAAGCCTCGTTTTTTTGTTTTTGATTTGAAAAAGGCAGAAATTGAAAAAATTTCATGGATAGCGTATTCGCCTGAAGCGCCTGAAAGCGCAACGTAAAGCTTTTTAATGAAAAATTAGCTGTTAGCATTGTAAAATAATGCTTTATTACACATGGACAAAAATTAATTTTTGTCTCCTCTTCATTTCCCGTGTTTCAGAGTTTCAGAGTTTCAGAGTTACAATTGCATTAACTTATTCAAAGAATCAAAAAAGCTTTTACATTATTTACGGTGAAAAATAATAAATTTGCGACTTTCTACCCAAATGACTTTTAATTATTACAGTAATCAAAAACAATTCATGGACGAAATGGATCCAGAGTTTTTTAAAATTATTATGTCAAAATAAAGATGCTTGAAAGAATATCCGAGTGAAAAAAAAAATATAGAGAATTGGAAAAACTAATCACAATAAACAATTACCTTTAAATCAGGGAGTAAAAGTGAAATAATTTGGGTTTCGGTTTTTACTTTTCGGTTAAAGCCCTTAAAAATTTTGGTTTCGGTATTCGCTTTTCGGTTAAAACCCATAAAAATTTTGGTTTCAGTTTCCGCTTTTCGGTTGAAATCCATAAATGTTTCGGTTTTTTTGGCTTTGATTATTTTAACTATAAATGAGGAAAATAAGGTATTGAGCGTTAATATTGCACACTTTTTTAGTAAGAAAATAGAAAAATGATTTCCTGACTTAATTGAGATATATAAAAAATTGTGAAACATTTAGTGTGAAAAGAGAAGCAAGATGAAGAAAGAAATCAATAGTTATAGATAATCAAAGCTGTATAGAATTTTACAAGAAAAATTACAAGAAAATAGAAGAAAATAGAATTACAAGAAAAAAAAGCTACAAAATTTCAAGCTCTAAATTGTGTTTGTGACGTTTCGGTCCAGAGTGACCCTCATCAAACATTTTATTCTGTCTAGCAAAAAATAAAAAACATGAGCTTTACAATCATTTTCACAAGTGGAACTCAAATTATAATCAAAATTATAATAAAAAATTTAGGATAAAATCAGTCGGAACTTCACTATAGATGATAACTTCGTTATAGATAATCTCTTTTAATTCTGAACACAGTAAGTCGTGGAATATTATTTTAATCTGCAGCAATATTATTTTGATCTGAAGTGGATCTTTTATTCTATTTTTACAGTTTTTTGTTTTTCGATTTCTCATTTTGCTGCAGATTAAAATGATACCTTGGTGGAGGATCCAGAAATTGTATTAAAGGGAGACACAATTTCTGGATCCGCCACTGTTGGGATTTTCTGTGAACAATTCTCATTTCACATAAAGTTATTATTTAAAATTAGGTAGTGTCAAGTATTACAGAAATTTCCATATAACTAACACACAACATAGAATGGGCCAAGGCTATTATTATGGAATTTTCTGTAACAATAGTAACAATCCCCCCTTTGTATTGTATGCTCGTTGTACGGAAAATTCCGTAACAGTATCCTCGGGTTTAAAATTAATTCTTTATTGTATACATTAATATATATAATAGGAACTATATTTTTAAAATCATTTTCTTTGGAACAATGAGAACATTCGTAAATTATATGTCAGTTACAGCTAAAATTAAACTTTTAAATTTTTTTACCTTTTATATTATAAATAAAACTGATATAACCTTTATTTTATAATGGTTTCGGTTTCTACGTATCAATTATTAGGGATTTAAAATAAAGGTTTTGGTTTCGGTTCTTAAAATATTTTTTTCGGTTTTAGTTTTAGCTTTTTGATTTTTAAAAATACCGTTTTTTTATTCTCGGTTTTTATCTCAGCATCGGTTTTACTTCCTGCTTTAAATAATATTAAAAATTATTTTTGTGTTTTTCAAAATTCTATCAAGACAGACTTTGCTTTTACTTTTGTTTTACAATCCACAAGAAATCATTGGTGATGTGAATTTTGTTGCATCTCATTTTGAATAATTTAAAAAAATTTAAACTCATTTGTTTCTATGTTTAATTTTTGTTACAACTCAATTTGAGAACAATTTGGCGTTAAAATTTCATTGTGATTTCATTTGTTTCTAAGTTTAATTTTTGTTGCAACTCAATTTGAGAACAATTTGGCGTTAAAATGAAGATTATCGTTTTACTGTGTCATATTAGTGGAATATGTTCACTAAGAAGTTTTATTACGATTATGCTTTAATGCAGTATCAGGAAAACATAGGAAAACATCAGAAAAACACATTTTGATTCTATTTCAAAATTGAATCAAATTTTTTTATCGTCAGTTTCTTACAAAATAGCCGAAAGATCATTCAACGCGAATTTCCATGCATTTTAAGATAAAAGTTAAAAGATGAACGTTAAAAGATGAACGTTAAAAGATGAAAGTTAAAAGATGAAAGTTGAAAGATGAAATTTAAAAGATGAAAGTTAAAAGATGAAAGTTAAAAGATGAAAGTTAAGTTTCAAGATGAAAGTTAAAGTAATTCATAATTTTTATTAGAAATACAATAAGGATAGAAATTTTTGAAAATTATCAATGCGTCCAAACTTGCAACAGGTAGAGTGCATTCACCTGCGAGTTGGAAAAACAGGTGGGTGTTCTGGATGTGAAACTATTATCATCTACTGTTTTATTCTTAGATTATGCATGCAAGGCTTGCAGTTTAGACAGGACGTATGACAACGCGTATATTATGATGTAGTACGACGAAGAAAATAGAAGATAGAATAATAATAGTAGCAGTGACATGAGGCACGTGCCACTTGAGTAGATGCCATATTCTGGTATGCCATTGATAATTCGTTGCCATTGTAACGCAGACCTTCCCCTCTCGACTCCTCATCTCCAAAACCTTCGATCAAATGGATACCCGTTCAACAAACTTCTTGGCTCGCTTTGTTTGCCTCTTCATTGCTGATTCACTTCGTCGTCGAATAAACATTGTTAGGGTCCACGTAGTTTATATCAAATGCCAAATTGCTTTATATACATGCCACGAAAAACAAAAATCAGTAAAATTAACAGAATCGTTACAATGACAGCAGATTTTTTCTATTATATTTACAGAAACATCTGTTAGGTTAACATTTAAGGCCATTGATGAAAAAAGGTCTTATTTCCTATGTAATAACATAGAGTTATGGGCCCGTTTTCCATCAATGGCCTCATATTTTAAGAAAAATTAGATTTCCATTATCCTAATGGACATTTCTGTTAATTCTATAGAAATATCTGTTTTTACTGATTATCTGTAAGTTTAACAGAGATTTCTGTAAAGATAACAGAAAAAACCGCTGTCTCTATTTTAACAGTTTCTGTAAATATAATAGAAAAAATCTGCTGTCTCTATTTTAAAAGAAATTTCTATAAATATAATAGAAAAAAAACGCTGTCTCCATTTTAACAGAAATTTCTGTAAATATAACAGAAAAAATTTGCTGTCTCTATTTTAACAGAAATTCCTGTAAATAGAGGCACATGAGTATTCCCCAAATTTCAATTGACATAAATTTCATTTCACTGGAAATGAAGTTACCTAAAAGCCATTGACCATAATTTTTATTAATCCTAATTTTTATTTAGTCTAATTTCTATTTACCCGAAGTAAATTTGATGTACCCGAAATAAATTTGATCTACTCGAAATAAATTTGATCTACCCGAATTGTTATTGTTCATAATTTTCGTTTGTTAGAAGTTTCATTTCCCATAATTTTTTAAAATACTCTAATTTCCACTTAACCTAAATTTTATTTACCCGTATTTCTATTTGTCATAATTCTTATTTGTCCTAATTTCTATATAACCTAATTTTCATGTAACCGAATTTCCATTTTGTCATAATTTTTATTTACCCTAAATTGCATTCAACCTTAATTTTATTTATCCGAACTTCCATTTGTCATAAGTTTTATTTACCCGAATTTCTATTTGTCATAATTTTTATTTGTCCTAATTTCTGTGTAACCTAATTTTCATTTCACCGAATTTCCATTTTTCATAATTTTTATTTACCCTAAATTTCATTCAACCTACATTTTAATAATCCGAATTTCCATTTGTCATAATGTTTATTTAACCTAAATTGAATTCAATATAAATTTTATTTATCCGAATTTCCATTTGTCATAATTTTTATTTACCCTAAATTTCATTCAACCTACATTTTAATTATCCGAATTTCCATTTGTCATAATTTTCATTTACCATAAATTTCATTCAACCTAATATCCAAGTCCCCGAAATTCGATGTGCCATAATGGACATAATAAATTTTATTCTATTCTATTATATTATATTATATTCTATTCTATTCCATTCTATTCTATTCTTTTGCATTCTTTTGAATCTATTTTGATTTCTTTGAATTCTTTTAAACTCACCTCCAATTCTTTTGAATTCTTTGAATCCTTTTGAATTTTTTTTCAACTCACTTTAAATTCTTTGGAATTTACCGAGGGGTTAACAACTTAAAATTTTTGTATACAATTCTTCTAATTCCGGAATTAATTCCGACACTATTTCCAATCAATTCCAAATTCCAATTAATTCCAAGAACTTCCAGTAATTCTAATAACTCCAATCAATTCCGGAATTACTTCCATGAATTCCAGAAATTCCATAATAATTCCATAGTAATTCCATAATAATTCCATAGTAATTCCATAATAATTCCATAGTAATTCCAATAATTCCACATGCACTTCTATAAATTCCGAATTAATGGCAAGCATGAACAAAATTGGCATTTCAGTAATTCCTGATTGTTTCCATATAATTCCCATTTAATTCCATATAATTCCAGGAATTCCTCTAAATTTTGAAAAGTGATGTACACGTAAATGTAAAAATAAGTTTCCAGCATTATCATCCGATATGGAAGAAATTTGATTTCATAATAATAATAATTTATATTATTATCATTATTTATTAATTATTCTTTGAATTCTTTTGAATTCACTTTAGATTCTTATTTTGAATTTTTTTGAGTTAATCTTGTATTCTTTTGAATTCACCTTGTTTTGTTTGAATTCTTTTGAACTCACCTTCAATTATTTTGCATTCATCTCGTATCCTTTGAATTATTTTGAATTCACCTTGTATTTTTTTTTGAATTTTTTGAATTCTTTGCTTTTTCTGAATTAATCTTGTATTATTTTGAATTCTTTGAATTCTTTCAATTTTGGAATTCACCTTGTATTCTTATTTGGAATTCTTTGCATTTTTTAAATCTCATCTTGTATTCTTTAAATTCTTTCAAATTCTTCGAATCCACCTTGTATACTTTTGGATTCATTTTGAATTCTTTGAATTTTTGAATTCAGAGGTAAATCAAAATTGTTAGTGGTTAACTCCTCGTTTTGCAATTTACATTTATTATGTTGATTCAATATTTATTTATTTTATTATGTTGTTGCAATTCTTATTTACTTATTTGGACGCCTCCATTCAATATAATGCTGTGTTCATATTTAAGCATCCTTATCAGCTTTTGCAGAAGAAATTTATATCTAATTTGGAATGTACCAAATCGAAATAGATAATAGAAATAATAATAATAAATAATAGAAATTTATAATTCTGTAGCTTGAATATTATTTGAGGAGTAAACAGCCAAAAGTGCATAAGTCCATTTTTCATGTTTTTGAGATAATTGCAAAAATGCTGTATCTTGAAAACTAATAATAACATCTAAATTATAATTTCAGAATTAAAGTTAGTTGGCATCCACAATAAATGTCAGAGAGAGAAAAAATATTTACCTAGTCCCGTATTGAAGTAATTAACAAAATTAAAATGGACTTATTCACTTTTGCCCGCTTATGAACAGATTTTTCAAGTTTTAAACGTGGAATACTTTTGCCCGCCTATGAACAGATTTTTCAAGTTTTAAACGTGGAAACAAAAAAAATAAAAATATTTCGTATAAATATGACTACTGTGTTCATATTTAATCCCCTCAAAGGTTTTTTTTGTTTTAAAGTCTTCATTTTTGTAACTTCACTGTATTATAAAATACTGACAAAATGTGGTTAATTTTTTATAAATCGTGAAATTTTTTACATATTTTTAGAAAACAGTTCATAAAGTTCATAAATCTGTAATAAATTTTAATAAATTGTTAATAAAAAAATTTTCCTTGGACTTATGCAGTTTTAGTAAAATACAATATTTAAAAAATGGAAATTCTTTACCTAAAAATATTTTTCCTAAATATAACAATGACAGACGGATTCCTAAGATCCTAAATATATAGAATCTATGCTTATTTCCGTTTTTTTTAAACATGGACTTATTCATTTTTGGTTGCTTACTCCTCATTTAAATAATGTAGTCTCTTTAAAACAGAAAGATCTTTTTTCAACACGCCGTGCGCAATTCTCAATATTTCGCACGCTTACGAAAAAAAGCATACGCAATATTTAGGATTGCGCACGTTGTGTTGAAAAATAAAGTACGTAACTACGTGTAATAGAGTGATTTTCGTCTCGTATGAATTTCCCACTCGCTTCGCTCGTGTGAAAACATCATACGAGATGAAAATCACTCTACCGCACGGCGTTACGTAATGTACTATTTCCAAGTTGTAATCAAATTACTGTCAAATTATGCATGATTTATGCATAATGAATTATTATGAACAGACACTGTGCAAAAAATTATCCTATACAGTAAATCTGAAGGCATAGAAATTTGCAAACAAATAACAACTAGTGTTCAACTATTGCAACGTTTTCATACACTATTAGAAACTTGAAAATTCAACTTTTCATTTATTGCAGTTAACAATTCATTTACTGAAAATTGAAATTTCATTTACTATCGTTGAAATTTCATTTACTACCGTTGAAAATTCATTTACTGTGGTTGAAAATTCATTCACTATGGTTGAAAATTCATTTACTATGGTTGAAAATGCATTTACTATGGTTGAAAATTCATTTACTTTTGGTTGAAAATTAATTTATTTTAGTTGAAAATCCATTCATTTTGCTTGACAATTCATTTACTTTCGGTTGAAAGTTGATTCAGTTACAGTAAATGTATAAAACTTCAACTAAAGTAATTGAAGTTACAACCAGAAATTTCCAACATTCTACCTTCCGATTTAGTGTACACGCATAATTTTTCCACCTGATATTGTTGATAGATGTTTGTATTAAATGAATCTATGCTTCCCACTTCAATTTCGACATAAAACATCAATCCAGTGATGAAAGGAACATATTTTGGAATCTGGTGACGAGAAAACGAGGCGAGGCTTCGATGTTTAGGTTTCATCGGTATGATATCACGTGCGAGCGTCGCAGAGATGTCGTTTTTGCTGGATAAAAAAGCATCTGCCAACCCCTTCGATCGCAAACCCATCGGCAAACGATGGAGGGAGGCTGGAGACGACAATGTCCTCGCATCGGTTTCCCTTTCTTCTCCTTACGTCCCGTGGAAGGAAGGAAGGATTACGAGGAAAATTTCTAGTCGTCCCGGGACGTCCTTTTACTCTGCCATTTATCAAAAACCTCAGGAGCTCCGCCGTCGTTTTGACGCAGAAGTGGAAAAAGTTTCGTCGCTCCCAGACAGGCACCATTTCTTTAATCGCGCTCGTCTAGAGAAATATTGTCGATGCGATAACAAATTTTAACGACGAGCTTAATTTGTGTTTTCAAGGCTCATCTTGTCTCAAGAAACAAATACACGTTCGATAATATTTTCTTTATAGGGGAATTGTGTCTAAAATGGACACCTCAGCATTAATCAACTTGATATTTGAGGAATGAAATAATTTCTAGAAAACGAGTCTGATAAACGGTACTTTTACTTTTTTTTTTATAATGTCCAAAGATTAGAAGTGGGGCACGATACATTTGAATAAACTAAGAAATGCAAAAAGTTGACCGTTTTATGCATTTTGACCGTTTTATCCACATGCTCGGATAAAATGGTCAGTCCCAAAGAATTAGCTTAAACATGCTTATTTTTCTGTTAATTTCAGCACTAAGGTTGTTTGATTTCACATTATAAAATTTTATTTATCATTGTAGCATTTCTATTATGTATATAAATTTCACGAAATATTGTATAATATGAGTTAAAATAGGGTATGGTTATATTTACTTGTTACTCAATTTTACTTTACAATTAAATATGAGTTAAAATAGGGTATGGTTATATTTACTTGTTACTCAATTTACTCAATTTTACTTTTAACCTAGGTTAAAAGTATTTAGTTAAATTGAGTAACAAGTAAATAAATGATTATTTATAAACAAATCATTGTTGTCAAAATAAGAAATCAAGAACATAGTTTCAAAACATGAAGTTTTTTTGCACTAAATAATTTCAAAATTATAATTTTCTTGAAACAGGTTACATAACCTTAAAAGCCGTCTGTTTGCGGTAAAACAGAATGATAAATTGAACAGTACCGAGGTACAAATTGAGAGGTTATGTTACCTAACTACACTGAATTAAAAAGATTATCCAATTTGTTCAAAGTTTTAATGTATTGTTCACTTTCAAATTATTTAAAAATAGCTTGACCACTAAGAATTATTCACTTTCAGTAATTATTTCTTACAAAAATAAATATATAAATATGACGTAGCATTTGGAATAATATTTTCACCGGGGGTAGACAGATGGCGCAAAATCCCTTTCGGCAGACCGTTTTATACACAATTAATTGAGTGACAATTATAAATTGCTACAAAGCTTAATTGAAAGTTTATAGAACGAATTATAATATACCAATAACAATGGCAACATTAACATATGGTAAAGCATATGTAATTTAATTTTGAAGTAACATTTTATCATAAAGTAGGTGAAATCTATAGTCACATTTTATTATGTCAATTTACATATTTAATGTTTAAAATCATTTACCATCAGTGTGCATTTCATTTCGCAATATTTTCGTACAAAAAACTGGCGTTTATTTATTTTAGCCAGTTAATTATTAAAGACTGACCGTTTTAGCGGAGCGAGTTTTTGACAAAACTGATCAATCCTTTTTTTTTTAAGTGCAATTTAATAGGACTAAACTTTTTGTAAATTTGAGGTCGATCGGAAAAATTCATTTTTTGGGCTGGGTGTACTTGAGAAATAATGCCCCGTAAATATATATATATTTACGGGGCATTATATATATATATTTAC
>JBAGKK010053699.1:0-28211 GCA_037177015.1 Euceroptres primus
TAACTTATTTTCGATGCTGCGCAGTTACGCAGCGCATCTCTTACACAAGGTCGTAGCTATGAGGGGTTCAATATAAACAAGAAAAAAGAATACTGAACAGCTTTAATTTTAAAAAAATCAAAATCGGTCGAATAGTTTGGGCTAAAACTTAATTTGTCCATGGACACCTCATTTGGCCCCACTGTGCGTCGATCTTCAAATTTTCATATAACACCTTTGAACTAATTAATGAAAGCACAAACTCGCATTTATGATTACCATTTTTACCACTTAAATTGGGAAAAAACATGGACAACTGAGAATTTTTTTTTACTTTTAAACTATTGAACTGATACAAAGTTTGGAGGTCTAACCAATTTTTTTAAATGCATCCACATATTTAAACATTTTGCAATGATTGTGCAGAGGTCGTATAAAATTCCACCCTCATCTTCAGAAAAGTAGAAATCCTTCTGAATCTTATAATGCTAGGAGATTATTATTTTGATTCAAATTACCATATTAAAAATCATACTTAAAGTGAGTTGTACCTATTAGCCCCACCATGCGCGAATAGCTGGTAATTACTTAAGAAGAATTATCCATTTAGGAGGTGGCTTCACTATAGGCAGCTTGAATTCATTCAAAAAACAAAATACTCTTCTCAAAAATGATTTATTTATTACCTATTTATCTTTTCAGTAAAAATTCAACTAAGATGTTTAGTAAAAATGGATAATAACTTAGTTTTATTTTTTGTTATAAAAATTGAAAATAAATGTATTTTATTTCTTGTACATCTGGCGTAAAGAGATGAATTTAGTCAGCTAAGCCATGCCTTTTTTTCAAGTTCTCGGAAGCGGTTTCTGGGGTGAAAATGGAAACGGGAAATGGGGATAAAACGACCTAGTATCATCCCACTAATGTACCCACGACGCGTCGCGGTGTTGTCCTTTCGACCCTTCTCCTCGGATATCTCAGCCTCAAACCCCATTATGCTACCAGCAACCTTTTCTCTTCTCAACAATTGGAAACCAAGTGTCGGAAACATTCGCTTGAAATAACAAATTTACGGAAAGTCGAATAGGAAATTATAAACGACAAAATCACTTTTCATATTTTGCAAAAGGCAAGGGGACAGAAAATAATAAATAAGTAATATTTTTTAATAAGTAACCATTTTTGTTAGGTTTTACACAGAAAATTTTGTTTTGAATAACTTAAAACAATTGAATTTTTCATTGTGATTTAATTTGTTTCTAAAACACATTTTTATTGGAACTCAAATTGAGTTTCAATTCAGCATTAAATTGATGATCACCATTTTTCTGTGTATAACAATTTTTCAATATGCACTCTTTCCCAACAGTCAAATTTCACAATATTCACTCTTTTATTTACTCTTACGACAGAAATGGCTTTTCAGAAAACAAATTTAGCTGCGCTGATAGGTCCTAAATCAATAAATAATGCTGCGGGAATTCCCGGTGTTGTGCCCCTCGTGAAACAATTTTTTTCACGAGAAATAATGCCCTGGATGAGAATACACGATAAAATAACAGAATACACATAATGAATATTTTTCCTGGTGTTTCCACACAGAGGGTGGTTTTTTTAGTACTAAGCTATAGGGCGTTTGATGGAAGTAACGAAAATAATGCAACTGGATATTAATTAAATGATTCATATTATATGGAAGCTGGGTCGACATTTTCTTAATCATTTTGCAAACATATTTAAAATTGTTATATATTGCTTTATTTATTAAATCTTTATCAACAATAATGATATAGAAGACATGAAACTTATACATTGTAAATATTAATCCTAGTTAACAAATTAATAATAATTAACCTCCGCCAAAAACTAATTGTCCACTTTGAGCGCCTGAAAATTTGACACAAAAATCTCGACTATATTCTGGGGTATTCACTTTGTAACTGTAGTCTGAAGATGGATTCCAGGTATTGGTCTTAGATATTTGGTTTTCAGGCATGTTTGTACTTCCGACATCTTTAAAATAACCATTACCCTTATCATCGATTACTGCATTAATTTTTCCAGGCGTAGAAAAGTAGTTATATTCGGAAAATATTTTAGATTGAAAGGAAATGGTAAAGCCCAAGTGATAGTTACTAATGTAATTATTATAAACATGGAACATTCCAAATCGCATCAAACCAGGCGCACGAACATAAATATTATCAAAATAATTAAACATAATAGAGATCCGCGGAAAATTATCATATTTGGCGATACCAGAAGGATCATCTGATGGATAACCAAGTATTATACCATACATATGATTTAAAAACTTGGAATTGCTAATTGTCACATGATCAACTGTGTCACTAACTTTCAGCAGTTTTCCTAAATCATTTTCGCCTACTTTCCGTCCATCAAAAGTGCAGTGGTCTACCCAGTAACGATCACCATGTTGAAATATTAACTGTGTATCACTATTATCAATATTTTGAACATTGTGCTTGAAAACTAGATTTTGCAAGATGATGTTGCTTGATATTTTTGATGTCTGTAAATACACATTGTCAATTGTATTTGCTTTCCAAGAGCCGATTAGAGATTTATTTGTACCCATTTTAATTATGGTTTTTTGGGGTGCAACAATATCAGTGGTTAATACTAACGTTCGAGGTTTTGTGTCGCGAATATATTGATATAATTCCTCTAGATTGTTGATATAAACAATAGGTCCATTGGTTCCTCCGGTGGTGCCTCCTTTTTTGGCGAATCCCAAAATACCATTCACTCCTGAATCTGGATAAATATTCGCTGCATCAAGAGTAGCAACAAATACCTGAAAATTAACAGAAAATAGATACTTTAAAGTTAGTTTCATGGAGGAAAATTCTAATTTGAAGCATCAGTAGAGGTAAGGGTGGATCAACCAAAAATCTCTTTTGCTGGAAACTTTTTTCATACCATGTATTATATTGATATGTGTGTTATGTATCATCAGTTTCATTATATTGATAAGTATGTTATATATCATCAGTTTGTTCTATAACATATATACAACGACATAAAGCAAAAATGACTTACAATAGAATATATTTTCATACGATGAACGTGGTTTCAAATAAAAAGATTTTTGGTTGATCCATGGATCAACCAAAAATCTAGATCACCCTTATTTCTGCTGATGCTTCATTTATAAAATGAAAAATCGGATTTCTTAGAAAATGAAACAATAGAACTAAACGCGAATCTTACCAAAATTAAAGGGAATGTGATCTGCATTTTGCTTCTAAATACGAATGTAACACAGCACTAAAATATAATTACTTTTTGGGTTTAAACTTACAATTCACGAATTGTTGATTGCATTATTGTGAAGATGAGATTTTGTAATTCACTTTATATATAAGCGAATGAAATTGCTGATCGACAATCATAAATGATTAATGATATGATGATATAATGTGATATCTTAAGATACAACATTAATCAATTAAAATTTTTGTAATTGTGTCATTTCCGCATGTTGGTTTCTAGGAAATGTATCACAACATAATTAATAATAGCTTTGAGTATATAATACCAAAAGAATAAGATTCATACAACAGTTGTAAGGTACTCGTCTCTAAATTTAGCCATCGCGTCATAAACTTTGTTTTGTTTGCCATTCGATCGACAATCAAGTTTCAAATCTCAGAATTAAAATTTCTTATCTGTTTGGGGAAACTTAGAAACTAAAAAATATGCGAATGTGTCTATATTAAAAATCAGATAGGAATCTTTACACTTTTATCTTATACACTTTTAATTTTATCTTTTACCTTTCACGTATTTTTGAAGTTAATTAAATCAGAATCATGTTTATTCATGAGAATCTGTATATTGTTCAATACGATAAAAGTTATAGTCTTTGGAAGTACACTCTTTAAATTTAAATCAGTTACAATTTAAAGAGCATAATGTCCCTCGAATTTGAAATTTCGACCGTCAAAATTTAAGAATAATAATAAACGATAAGGAACAAATTTAAGGACCAAATAAACGATAAGGACCATATGGCTGCATTTTCTATTCAAAGGAATGGGAATTCAAAAAAATCCTCTGCTTACAAGATTGAAATATGACCATTAAGTATTAAAAAAACACCCTCTGCCTGGAAGCACCAGAAAAAATATTCATTATGATATCAGGCTTTGGTGAGTGATACCTTATTGCCTCACAAAATACTCCTATTCTGTTAATTTTATTTTTCTAGTAACTTTTCGTGTGGTTGCAAATGAATATTCCGCCAGTGCTCGGTGTGAGATGAAATTTTTAACAGAAATTGGTAGAAATTCGAAATAATTGCATTGCATGATTCACTATGATAGACTTTCTATGAAATACGTTTCATAGAAATCTTTTAACGAAATATGCGACTTTAGAAAAGAATAATCTAGTGTTGATTATCATTTCGGGAGTTATTAAAAATTAAAGTTGTCATTACTTTTACCAGATCTTCTCATAAAATGAATAAAATCACTTCATTTTGGGTTCATTTTACTCAAAATTTTGACTGCTTTTGCGGTATGAGCTTAAAATTCTAAAAAAGTGTCTTCTCAAAAGTTGGAGAAAAATGAACAAATAATTTTAAAAAGTATATATTCTCGAGGCGCATGAATGTAACTGAAAATTTACATGTCATAATTTTCATTTGACCGAAATTCATGTTACCGAATAATCATTTTCCATAATTTTTATTTATCCGAATTGTGATTCGCCATAATTTCTATTTATTCGAAAGTTCATTTGTCATAATTTTGATTTATCCGAATCGCCATATGCCGTAATTTCTATTTATCCGAATTATCATTTATCAGAATTTTTATTTGTCCTAATTTTCGTTTCTCCTAATTTTCATTTACTCAATTAGCCACTTGTCCTAATTTTCGTTTGTCCTAATTTTCATTTGTCGGAATAGTCGTTTTTAATCATTTTAAATTACCCGAATCGACATTTATTATAATTTCTATGTATCCGAATAAACATTTTTCATCATTTTTATTTGTTCTAATTTTAGTTCGTTATAATTTTCATTTATTCGAATTGAAATTTGTCGTAAAATTTATTTGTCTTAATTTTCATTTATCATAATTGGTATTTGTCCGAATAGCCATTTTTCATCATTTTTCTTTATCCGACTCGCTATTTGCCATAATTTTTATTTATCCGAATCATCAATTATCCTAATTTTCATTCGTCCTATTCTTCATTTGTAATAATTTTCATTTATCCGAATTGTCATTTGTCATAATTTTTATTTGTCCTAATTTTCGTTTCTAATTTTCATTTATCCTAATAGCTATTTGCCATAATTTTCATTTATCCTAATTTTCGTTTGTCATAATTTTCATTTATTTGAATTGAGATTTGTCGTAATATTTATTTGTCTTAATTTTCATTTATCATAATTTTCATTTATCTGAATAGCCATTTTTCATCATTTTTCTTTATGCGACTCGCTATTTACCATAATTTCTATTTATCCGAATCATCATTTATCCTAATTTTCATTCGTCCTATTTTTCATTTGTAATAATTTTCATTTATCCGAATTGTTATTTATCATAATTCTTATTTGTCCTAATTTTCGTTTCTAACTTTCATTTATCCTAATAGCTATTTTCCATAATTTTCATTTGTCATAATTTTCATTTGTTCTAATTTTCGTTTGTACTAATTTTCATTTGTCCGAAGAGCTATCAGCCATAACTTTGATTTATCCGAATCGTCATTTGTCATAATATTTATGTATCCGAATTGTTAATTCCTATTTATCCGAATCGTCATTTGTCATAACCTTCATTTTTCCGATTTACCATGTGCTATAATTTCTTTGTAACCGAATACCCATTTGTCCTAAATTTCATTTGCCCGAAGGAACATCTGCCCTAACAATAAATGGCACGAAATTCAAATTCATCTAATTAGAATTTTAAATTTGAATTTCGTGCCATTATTGTCATTTTTTATGTCAAATAAACATTCGGATAGATATTATGATGATTTTAGGATAGATAAAAATTATGGCGAATGGCAATTCGGATAAATAAAAATTGTGGCAAATGATTATTCGGTAACATAAATTTCGGTCAAATGAAAATTATGACAAGTGAATTTTGGGCTATATCATGCCTCGGTGAGCCTCAGCCAACTTCAACCTAACCTTTTTACTCAACATCAGTTCTTTGCAGAATTTAATTCTCTGATGTCCGAATATTTTTTAAGTCTGAAATTTAAAAAATCGGTCAAGCCCTTTTTTTGAAAATTAAAATTTTGATTTTTCGAGATTTTGTTTCTAATAAAAAATTTTAATTATGTGGACTTTGTTATAAATAAGATATTAGGGAAAAAGTTCTTATAAACTTTTGTGTCAAACGAAAACTGGGTCTTCTATAGGAGTTTTTGTAGCGCAAATAGGGGTTTTTTGTCCCTAAGGTTATTGAAAATTCTTATTCAACAAAAACGCTCTGCAGGATACAGTTATCTGATGTTGCATAGATATTTTGAACCAAAAAGGAAAAAAATCGGTCTAGCTCTTTTTTTGAAAATTCAAATTTTAATTTTTTCTTTTTAATTCAAATTTTTAATTATATGTACGTTATTATATATAAAATAAGTAGTACAAAAGTCCCTAAAAACTTTTGTGTCAAACGAAAACTGGATCTGCTATGGAGATTTTTGTAGCGCAAATATGGATTCTTCAACACTAAGCTTAGTGAAGAGAGTTTTTGTTGAGTAAGAATTTTCAATAACCTTAGGGATAAAAATTCCTATTTGCGCTACAGAAACCTCTATAGAAGACCCAGTATTCGTTTGACACAAAAGTTTCTAAAAACTTTTTTACTAGATATTCTATTTATAACAAAGTCCATATAATTAAAATTTTTTATTAGAAAAAAAATCTCGAAAAGTTAAAATTTCAATTTTCAAAAAAAAGGCTCGATCGATTTTTAAAATTTCTCACTTAAAATATTCGGGCAACATCAGAGAATTAAATCCTGCAAATAGCTGGCGTTGAGTAAGAAGTTCAGGTTGAAGTTGGTTGAGTTTCACCGTGATACGCCTCTGGGTCTTCATTTTTCTGAATGGTACTGAATAATCTTTAATATCTTTATGAAATACTAGTGTGAAAGGTTTCTCGGCATCTTTTTTGAACACCATACAGTTGAATATTTGATTATTAATTTAACTCTTCATAAAGAAATTTTCCTAGTTTTGATAATTGCCATAAGGAATTAATTTGTATTGATTTACATGAGAGTTATAACTAGCAAGATGTTGGGGTTTCAACTGCGCATTAGTCGACTTTGTACAACTGGTATAAGGCATGAGAGCTTGAGCTTTGAGCTTGAAAGTTCGTATAGCGTTTTGAGTTAGGAGGAAGGGAATGCGTGGGAGTAGACGGCTGGTAAAGCAGCGAAGCGAGGCGTGCCCTACACGCGGCGGGCAGCATCAATCCATCCACGTAAACTGCAAACGGGGCCAGCAGGAGGGTGCAAGCTACAGTTTCCTCTCTTTTTCACTCGCAAACACTCACACATGTTATACTTCTGGGGCTGACGTGATGCCTGGACAAAACGGGTCGTCGAGTTAAGCTGGGCTTTGATCGTCACCTGTCGCGCTAGCCCGGAAGATCGCACAACTGCAAGTGTACAAAGCTAGACTGGACGATGGAATTCCTAGTTACAAATCTGCAGAAAAAGAATCCTCGTGCAATTGCACTTTTTCTTCTCTTCTTTGCTTTTCCTTTTACAGAAAATCCGGAGCTTTTACGCTTTAATCACAATCAGATTCTTCATCAAAATGATAAGATCATAAAAGTAACGGAAAAATGTTCATAGTTCGAAAACAGAAAGAGGTATCAAAATAGGACACACGAATATTTTTGTAGAACTTTTGAAAGTTCAGAATTTCGCTCTCTCTTTTCTTTTTATAAATAATAATTTATAAGGGGCAAAATACGTCAAGTGTACCCGCCTAAAAATTATGATTGTGCAAATCTAATTGAGAGTCTACACAATTGTAGTCTTAGTGGACGAAGTTGAAATCCCTAAACCGGGGGACTCTAGTAGGACGGGTTGTCGAAGTACAGGGACAAGATTTTTCGATGTTTTGACCTGCACAACGATTTTCAATTAATCGTAACTTCTCTCAGAGTTATTCGATTTTAATTTTTCAGGTGGGCTTTTAAATTATTTTTCACAAACTTTACGATTATTATAAGGTTTTTGCAGTGAAAGAAATATTTCATTACGATATTTCAAAAATATTTTTGAGTTTTTTTCAAAGTACGACACTGTCAATTTTTTTGAAACTTTGCAGAAAAAAAGTTTAATTCTGTTCCTTGAAAATCACCCAAGTCCGACAATGGAACGACAGGAATTGGTTACGATTTAAGGGATCGTTCACATATTACGTAACGCGGTTTTCTTTTATTTATGTAGTTGTGTCCTCAATTTTACGGCAATTTTATTCTTATCTTTATTAAAAAAAAATCGCGTTACGTAATATGTGAACAATCCCTAAGAGGTTTTAAACACGAGAGTGCAGCATACCGACTTAAAACCTTTTAAATCACAACCAATTCCTGCCGTCCCATTTTCAAACTTGGATCATTTTCAAGGGACAGAATCAACCCTTTTTCTGCTGAGCTTTAAAAAAATTGATTGTGTCGCACTTTGAAAAAAACTCACAAATATTTTCGAATTTGAAAAATCATAATGAAATCTTTTTTCATTACAATTATAATAATTTCATTATATTTTAAGAATCGTAAAGCTTGTGAAAAATTCTTTAAAGCTCCACCCGAAAAATTAAAATCTCATGCAATCTTTAGTAATCTTTTGCAATCTCACCCAATCTCGTGCAATATTTAGCAGTCATGCAATTTCATGCAATCTCGTGCAATTTTATGTAATCTTATGAAATCTCATATAATAATCTGCAATGCTATGCAACCTCATGCCGTCCTTAGCAATCTTGTAATCTCGTTCAATCTCATGCAATCTCTTGCAATTTCATACAATCTCATGCACTATCATGCAATCTTTAGCAGTCTTGGAATCTCGTTCAATCTCATGCAACCTCTTGCAATCTCCTTAAATCTCATGCAATCTCATGCCATTTCATGCAGTCTTTAGCAATATTTCAATCTCGTTCAATTGCATGCAATCTCCTTCAATCTCATGCAATCTCCTTCAATCTCATGCAATACCATGCAATTTCATGCAATCTCATGCAATATTTAGCAGTCTCATTGCAATCATTAGCAATCTTTGTCAATATTGAAATCTTCCGCAAACTTGAAATCTCATACAATCTTATTCAATCTTTGTCGATCTTGCAATTTCTTGCAATCTCTTGAAATCTCGCGCAATCATATAATTTCATGCAATCTGTAATCTTGCAATTTCATTGAATCTGTAATCTTGCAATTTCATGCAATCTGTAATCTTGCAATCTCATGCAATCTTGTATTCTTGAAATCTGGTGTAAACAAAAACTCCAAGTAATTAACTCGTCGATTTTTCTCATGTATTTTCAATTGTTTTTGATTCTTTAAAAAAGTTCATCCGCAACGCTTTGATATCCTGAATTTACTGTGTATATTTAAATTGACAATTCGAACAGAATTGTTAACCCTCTGACGGTTATCGTCAAATATCACCAAATCGGCCGCCTGGTGGAGACTAAGTAATTTTCCCAGGAAACAGAAACCGATTGAGAGCGTCTGAATCGTATGTAAGGTCTTATGAAATGCATTTTTGAAATGAATCGTAAAACGTCGATTACTGCAAATTCCCGAAAATTGACATTTTTGGTTTTTATTTATTTTTTCTCTGCATTAAAGACCTTAAGCGCAAATTCTTGATATCCTCCAGAACTGAACAAGCAAACAAAATCTGAAACTTTTGCATATAAATGGTTTACAAGGTTTCAACAGAAAAAAAAATTTTTAGAATTAAAAATTTTGTGAGAAATTAGGCAATCTAACCTCTGAATATGTTGTTAATCTGGATTGGCAGATTTAAAACGTGATTCCGATCTGACCGATTGAAATAGTCGCAAATCGATTTAAAATTTACTTTGTGAATCTGCCAATTTCAAATAAAAGGAAGTTTGCGTTCAATCGTTTTTTTCCCAGGGTTTTCCACTTTTACTATACAAAAAGTATAGTAAATTTACAATAATGGTATAAAAAAGGTATCGCAATAAATGTTTCCACTTTTACTATACAAAAGTATAGTTAATTTACAATAATGCTATAGAAATCTTATATCGCAATAAATATATAGTAAAATTACAGTACATGTATAGTAATTTTACAATAGTTATCTTTTATTTATTATCTTATATCTTATATATTTATTATCTTGTATCGCAATAAATGTATAGTAAAATTACAATACATGTTTAGTAATTTTACAATAGTTATCTTCTATTTATTTATTTGACTAATTTATGCTTTTTATAACTTATTATCGAAGTCATCTGCATTAAAATAACATAAATAATTATTTGCTTATTAAGCTAGTCTGATAGAAACCACCATTAGTTCAAGAACCACTCAAAAAATCAAGAAATAACAAACTAAACCTAAATTTTTGGCAAAAAGCATTGAAAAAATTAAGAAATTTTGCGCCGAAAAAGCCATATGTGAATAACTTTGGAGCATTTTTAGTCAAGATATAATTTATGAAAACTATAAGGAAATAATGTGGCAGGTGAAAAATTTTCCACCCTTTTTTCAATTATTGGAAAAATGTAGAAAAGATTTAGAAGAATTTTGACAAAATTCATGACGGTACTTTAAAGTATAAGCTTCAAAATGAAACCTACAAACTCGAAATATTCTTCCTAATTGTTTAGTAATAAACACAAATGTGCTATCATAGTTTTATTTTTGCGAGACTTTATGAATATGCAGTGAAGGCGAGCTAAGACTTGGTTGTCGCATGTTTAGAACTTGAAGCAGGATTGACTTGGAAAGATTTTGGGAAAAAGGGGCACTTTTTTTATATTTCTGTATGACGTAAAAATCTTATTAAATTGCAGTTTATTATTTATGAAAATTAATTTATAATTTTGATTTTATATGATGATGCAATTATTTGTTAATTTTTTTTTATTTGAGGTAACTTTAATTTGATTCTTTATAAAACTTTTCTTTTAACGATTCTTTTAAAACTTTTGAGATTTTACACTTCTCAATGAACCATTTTATGCGAAGAAAAATTATAATTTTTTGCAGAAAAGGGCTCAAACATGAAATGCAAATTACATAACATTCACTCTCTGCCTCTTTAAAAACAATAAAACTTTGAATTTCGGCGAAAATATATTTAAAATTTCGAAATTTCTTTATGAAATATAATTTATTGTAAAAATGCACAGAGAAGTCAGAAAACTAAGTCGACCTAGTTAATTTTATCACCGATCTCCAGTTTGTCGGTTTAATGTTCATTTAAATCGAATTAAACTGTTTTTGTTGCATTTCACGTTCCAGTAATTTAATTTATATATTTTTCTAACAATCATTAGATAAACGAATCCATTGATTCGATTTGGTAATATATGCAGAGTATAATTCATTTTAAAAACACAGTATATTTGTTAATTTGAAATTTAATAATAAATAATCAAAAATCGAGGCCGATTTTTGGTTTCTTGTTTTTGTAAAATTTTATGTAAACCACAAAAGTAGAAAAAATGTTGTTTTCAGAAAAATCATTATTTTAACCCGGAAAAAATTATTTGTGTGAACTGAATATCAAGTAAAATCAATGCATTTACGATTAAGGTCATTAAGGTACGTAAACAATCGATTTTATGAATAACCTAATTGTTTTAAACAAATTTTATTAAAAGTTTCTCTAATGTACCATTTTAGCACAGGAAAAATTTTTCTTCACTAATATTCCCGAAATTTATTACGCAAGTGTTCTCTAGGAACCAAACATTGACCAAAATTGAGAATTGTCATTGTTATAAACAAGTTTCATAAACATATACTCGAATTTGTCATTTTCAAGTAGCAAAAAAGTATTTTCTCGCTCAAAATTACTGAGATTTGTTATGAAAGTGTCAGCTAGTAACAAAACATTGTCAAAAATAAAGAATTGTTATTGTTTTAAACAAATTTTTTAAACAAATACTCGAAATTGACATTTTCAAACAGAAAAAAAAGTATTTCTGGCTTAAAATTGCTAAGATTCTTCAAAAATTAAGAATTGTTATTGTTATAAACAAATGTTATAAATAAATACTCAAATTTTACATTTTCAAGCAGAAAAAAGTATTCTTTAGCTTAAAATTGTACAGTTCGTTATGAAAGTGTCAGTTGGTAACAAAACATTGACAGAAATTAAGAGTTTTCATTGTCATAAACAAATTCATAAATAAACGTTTAATTTTTATACACTTTAAGGTGAGCATATTCTTCTCTGATCAATCTGGATTGAAATATTTCTGATTTATTTTCAACTACAAAAATAAATCGATAATAAAATATTTTCTTCCCTAATAAAAAATGCATTTGTTCATGATATTTTTTTATAACAATTCTTTTTGTCATTAAACAAAGTAGATCGTAACAGATATCGAAAAAAAAGAACGCTTTCATAACGAACTGCAGTAATTTTAAGCTAGAAAATACTTTTTTACGGATTGAAAATGTCAAATTTGAGTATTTGTTTATAAAGTTTGTTCATAAAGTAAAACAATTCTTTATTTCTGATAATTTTGTTTAAATAGCTGATACTTTCATAACAAATCTCAGTAATATTGAGCGAGAAAATACTTTTCTTCTACTGGAAAATGACAAATTCGAGTATATGTTTATAAAATTTGTTTATAACAATAACAATTTTTAATTTTTATCAATGTTTTTTCTTAGATGTTACTTTCGTAATAAATTTCAGCAATTATAGTGAAGAAAAATTTTTCCCATGCTAAAATGGCACATTAGAGTAATTGTTTATAAAATTTGTTTATAACAATTAGGTTACTCATAAAATCGATTATTTACGTACTTTAATTGCAAATGCATTGATTTTACTTGATATTCAGTTTATACAAAATATTTTTACCCGGTTAGAATGATTTTTTTGAAAACAACATTTTTTTCTACTATTGTTGTTTGCATAGAATATTACAAAAACAAGAAATCAAAAATTGGCCTCCAGGGATCACTGGGGAATTTATTCAGCTTCAATTTAAAAACAAAAAACGTCTAAATCGGTTAAAAATTGTGACCTGCAGACTGATTTGTCCGCAAAAATCTAATTCTAAACCACTGTACGTCGGATAATTGTAGTTTTCAATTGTTTGCAACGTTTTTATCCAACTTCAGATAAAAATTGAAATTGCTAGATAATATCAAAAATATTTTCTTTAATAATTTGGGCTTATGAAAATCGATTGAAATTAGTTGAAAAAGAAGATTATGGAGTGATAAGTTGAATATTTTACAGCTAAAGATGTGAAAAATCGCTCCAAAGTCTGTTCCCAAGTTTTGTGTCAGGTTTCACGATTTTGCTATTTTAAGATAAAATTCGAAGTTCGTGATTCAAACTATTCAAAATTCGACGTAGATTTGTTAATTTTAGGCTAACGAAGATTTTCATACAGTTAAAAATCTATTTCTCAGCAGTATTTTCAAATAGCAGTCAATAATAATCACTATCACAATATCACAGAATAATCACTATCACAATATCACAGAATAATCACTATCACAATATCACCGAAAAAACTAAGGATAAAATTTGTTGCAGGTAATTTTTTAGGGGGATAAATTTTTATTCAGACAACTTCACGACTTTCAAAATGCATGTGTTGTCAAGGGAAAACAAAAGAAAATTTAACTGATATTTGGGTAAAATTTATCCCGTGAAGTTAATTTTTGTTGCAGGTAATTTTTACTCCAGAATCGAGGTAAACTTTATTCTTCGTTTTTTTTTTGTGATGTTTTACAAAATGTCATATTTATCGAACTATTAATTCAAAATTTCATTAAGCGAGAAGATATATTGAAGATGTGTAGTCAATATCAAATAAATTGCGCAATCACAGATGTTTTCTATATTTTTAAATTTTTTACCTATTTCTGGAACATTTTTAAAAGATTTTTCAAATATTTATATTGACTTTTGAGGTTAGGGACGTCCGACCTCACTTTTTCCTCTAAAACTCCTCCAAATGATTTCCATTCCCGTTTCACATCAACTTCCTATGCATTCACATTACTTAAAAATATTCAAAACTGAAGTAAGACTCCATGCTTATCACGCAGAAACATAGGTATAGGAGTTATTTTCGTATAGAATTCATAACTATCCCAAATATATCCCTTGATCTCTCTATTTCATTTTTTCATACTCTCTTGGGTTGTTCGTGTTTAAAAAAATATATTTCAGGCAAAATGGAATAACTATTTTTTCCGGAAATTTCGTGGTCTAATATGGTCAACTATTTGGCAATCACCCATACAAATATTAGAAATATTAAATTGATCGACTGCAAGAAATAAGGCACACGATTTGTAGCTGTTGAGATATGAGTATTTGATAATTTGTCAATGATCGTACAACCCCGTCGATTAGTGAACAACCCTATCATCAGTCGGACACCGACCCTCTTTGCACGCTCGATCGAGATGCGTACCGACACGTAACATACACAGAGTAATTTCCTCGAATGGTTGGAAGGCCGACACGGCTATAAATTCCATATGAATAGAATTTGGTCTATCCGCCCGATACACATGTAGGGCTCGTCGCAAGTTCGGAAATATACAGAGTGTGGAACACATGGGGCTGGCAAAAAGGGAGGGGGTTGTTTCAACGAAGGGTGGCTGACGATGTATCAACCCCGCTCACTCAAGGATTAGCCTCGGAGATCGCTGACTGTTGAAATGTTCACAGATCGGTTTACCGTTTAGCAGGATAGAGAGTGTGAGCCTATCATCCATGGCCCACCACCCACGCACCCTTCACCCTGCTTACCCTGGGGGTCGCCTGAAGAGAGCTCGATGTGTGGGAACTCGCATTGTGACCCACACGTGCTACGCAATGTATTACGCTACATCCTGCGTATTTTGCTCTTGTATACACACATATATATATATATATATTTGAATTTGTCTGCGTATGTTTGTCCGCTATAACGTAGGTCCATTCTGACACCCTTTTGATCCTAATTCTACGCGCCACTCGATGTGAAGTGATGCGCACGACGAACAAATTCGTTTTAACGTCGAGTCAGAAAGATAGGAGAATTATAATATATATCTTCTTGAATTTTCTTTTAAAAGAGATTTTCATATAATTATTTGCCACTTGTATTCCGGTTGAACAGAAATTAGGAACAGAAAAGATGAGGGATATGTAACTGTTGAATTTAACTGTAAAATCTGTTGAATTAATAGATGTCATCTGTTGAAATAGGGTCAGCAGATTTCTTCTGTTATATCTACAGAAATTTCGGTTAAACTAATTGGTTTGGTTGACTCTATTTTTTTCCTTTTATCCCTCTTTTCTCGTTGATGTACTTCTGTCTCTAAAGAGCCAGAAAGTCAAGGTTGGGCAATTTGCAGTTCATGTCCGAGTTCTTTTTTGCAGAGATTATATAATTATTCTTTGCACGGGGTGACACTTTGAGAAATGTAAATTCCTAATTAAAGAAATATGTTATACAGAGACATTAAGGGCCGGTTTCGCCAACTCTGGTTAAAAAGTTAATCAAGGATTAACTCCTTAACCGGCATATTATGAGCGGTTAAACTGAGTTAATTATTGATTAAAATTTTAATCACAGTTGGTGAAACCAGTCCTATGCCTTAGTTTTTGTTACTGTTCAGAAAATTCATTTTTCGATTATGAATGGTTCTCAGTCATTCAAACTAACAGATGGTTAGTAAATTTAACAAATATATCTGTAGAATTAGCAGAAATTCCTATTAGGTTAATATTTTCTCAGACAAATTAGAACTCCATTAACATAACAGATATTTCTGTTAATTCTACAAATATATCTGTTAAATTTACTAATTATCTGTTAGTTTAACAGAAAATTCTGTAGATATAACAGAAAAAAATCTGCTCTCTATATTTCAACAGATGACTTCTGCTGATTTTATAGATTTGTTTTCTCCGTGAAAGTTTTTTTAGTCTTATTTTAAAAGTTTATTTCATTTGGAGATAAAAGATTTTCATCATTTGATACTCTCTGAATCTGCATTGAATCTGAATTTAAAAAGTCTGAAATGGTCGCTTTTGATTAATGAAACAGCATTGAGAAAAAAACACTTATGAAACTATAGCATATGCTATTGCGATCTGCCAAAAGTAGATGCTATAGATTTCAAATAATATATGCTCTGGAATTTATAAGATCGCTGTTGAATCAAGATTTACTATTGAAGGCTGTTAAAAAATTGCTAAAAATCTACTATTTTGTAGTCAAAGTTTACCATTTTTTTATCAACAGTGAAACTATAAATTCTATAGTATATTATCTTAAATCAATAGCATCTGCTTTTGGTAGATCGCAATAGCATATGCTATATAGATTCAAAAGCATTTTTTTCTCAGTGACTGCCGACTGATTCACCAAATAATTTAGTAAACATTTGTAATAATTTTTAGCCAATAATCTCTCTAAATCTGAATCAGTCAAAATTTTCACTGATTTCATTCAGTGGCCCATTTCTAGCTAATTCATCAATGAATTTTGACTGATATTCAATCAATTTCACTGAAATTCGGTCAAAATTCACTGATGAATTAGCTAGAAATGGGTCGCTGAATGAAATCAGTGAAAATTTTGACTGATTCAGATTTAGAGAGATGACTACTTCACAGTGAAATACTAATACATAATTTATTTTAGTCACATAACTGAATGTGACCTCAGTAGTGAATTTTTGATAATTGATTTGATAATTGATTTGTAAATGAATTTGCAAGAACAATTCACTGAGAATTAGTCATTATTGACTAAAAATTAGTAGAAATGGTTACTAAATCAATCGGTGAACGAATCGACACTGATTCATCAGTCAAAAGTGACTATTTCAGATTTAGAGAGTACCGAAACTAGAATTAAATTAAGACTAGGATATGGCCTGTTGGTCGGTTGGAAAGTAAATTTAGGGGTAGCAGGTTTAATTGATCGTACAATTTATAAAACCAGGTAGACGAATGCTTTGTTAAATACTATAATGGAAAAATGGGGTCGATAAAATAAATATGCCCCGGGTTAAGTTCTCCCAATCTATCCCCTCAGTGCTACTACATTATTTATTTTCAATCATATTTTCATAAGCAACCTTCAGCAAATAAAAATCTGATATTTTATCATATTTATAAAGAGTTTCTAACAACATATTCTATCAAGAGTTTGGGTACTAGCAATTTTTTTGTACACCTAAATTCAAGAATTCAAAGAATTCGAAAGATTTCAAGTAAATTTAAAAATATTCAGAAGAGTTCAAGTGAATTCAAGCGAACTGAATTCATTAAACTTCAAATAAATTGATCTGAATTCAAAGTAAATTCAAAATAATTTTTTGGGCGACTAAAAACTATTCTTTTTCGACATTGTTTACTTCTTAAACAGTAACAAAGTCTGGGGCTCAATTTTGGTGAGAAATATAAATTCAAAATAATTAAAGGGAATGCAAAAGAATTCAAGGGAATTTTAAATAATTTAAGAAAATCTAAAATAATCAAAACAAATTCAAAAGATAAGAAATTCGAAAAAATCAAATTAATTGAAGGCGAATTAAGCAGATTTCAACAGATTTCAAAATAAATGAAAAGAATTTAAGTGAATTCAAATGAATTCAAATGAATTTAAAAGAATTAAGAAGAATCCAGAAAAATGTAAAAGATTTCAAGGGAATTTAAAAGAATTCAAAGGAACGTAAAAAGTTTTAAGTGAATTTAAAAGAAATCAAAGGAGTTCAAGTGAATTCAAGCGAACTGAATTCATTGAACTTCAAATAAATTGATCTGAATTTAATTCATTGATCTGAATTCAAGTAAATTCAAAATAATTTTTTCGGTGACTAAAAACTGTTCTTTTTCGAAATTGTTTATTTCGTAAACAGTAACAAAGTCTGAAGCTTAATTTTGGTGAGAAATATAAATTCAAAATTATTAGAGGCAATTCAAAAGAATTCAAGGGAATTCTAAATAATTCAAGAAAATCCAAAAGAATCAAAGATTTGAAAAAAATTCGAAAAATTCAAACTAATTAAAGGTTAATTTTGGTGAGAAATATAAATTCAAAATAATTAAAGGGAATGCAAAAGAATTCAAGGGAATTTTAAATAATTTAAGAAAATCTAAAATAATCAAAACAAATTCAAAAGATAAGAAATTCGAAAAAATCAAATTAATTGAAGGCGAATTAAGCAGATTTCAACATAATTCAAAAGAAATGAAAAGAATTCAAGTGAATTAAAATTAATTCAAAAGAATTAAAAAGAATCCAGATTTTTCCCGTACACTGTCTAATAAATAAGAAGAATGTAAAAGATTTCAAGTGAATTTAAAAGAATTTAGAAAAATTAAAAAGAATTCAAGAGAATGTAAAAAGTTTCAAGTGAATTTTAAAAAAATCAAAGGAGTTTAAGTGAATTCAAGCGATCTGAAATCATCCAACTTGAGACAAATTGATCTGAATTCAAAGTAAATTCAAAAGAATTCAGGGCTTATCCAAAAGAGTTCAAAGAATTCAGAAACAGGTGTAGCAAGAATTTTATTGCAGATCGTGAATTTCTTAATTTAATGATAAAATCTACTTATTTTACTTTATTTACGGCTATTTGAAAAGGGTAAGAAAATAAATATCGAAAATAAATATGAACATTAACTTTTATTTTTGCACAAATATAAAAAAATGTGTATAATTTAATGTTTAAGATATGGAAAAAATGCTAATGTGTTTATTTCGTGAGAAATTATAAGTTATCTAGGATAATAAATACGTTTATATCCAAATTCTTTAGTTTCGACTTTTTGTCAATTTTATATGTATTTTTTTCGTGTAAAAGGTCCAATTAATAAAAATATCTCTTAGTATTGATAAAGTCCGAAATGTTGCCTATCAATACTAAAAGATGTTTCTATTAATTGGACCTTTTACATAAAGAAAATGCATATATATTCTATACGTTATTGTAAATAAAAAATGTAAAATTGGTCGAAAGAATGAAAAATTTGGTCCGGGAAAAACCCGGGAATTTCAAATAGCCTGATCACTAGATACCCTAAACTCGTATTCTAATTAAATCATAAAAATTAGGAATATTCAAAAAAATTTAAATAGCATTTGACAAATCCATTTTAAGCTTTTAAGAGTTTAATTTCAACATTTGAAAATTGGATGATTTGATAAATTTATTGCAATATAATTATAAATTGTATTTTTTATGTTCCCAATTTATTTCCCAATAAGGAAAACCTTTTTTCTCTTAAAATATGTAACTTTCTAATATCATTATGATTTTAAATTAATCAAGTAATTCGACTCTTGATCATGTATACATTTTTTATATATTCTTCAAAGTATGGAACAATAAAAAAATTTAATTTAAAAGAAATGTTCAAAATTCAAGTTTTAAAACTTTTCGGCTTGACAAAAGAATCCTGGCTTTTTCCCGGTTTCTCGGTAATTCATAGTTAAAGTACACACACTGTAATTTCTTATTTTATTCAAACATATTTTCAACGTACATTTTCCAACCAATATTTTAAATCCTGTCTCGACTGTTAAAAAATGTGTTGCTCTCAAAAAGTAAAAGAGATTACAGAGAGTGGAATTAAAAAGTGATTTCCTCATCGTTGACACGGTCATATAAAGCGGGCGATGATAAGGGATAAAACGGATATTGCTGCGCCACTGTGAACGTGGGAATTCACGGCTGGTATCCGCTCAGCCTCATTAATGATGATGTCGGTAGCTCTGCTCCAACCCAGCTCTCGAGACCAAGCCCGAAACCCTGCGAGCTGAAACCCGGCCACCACATTTACTACCTCTCTTGTACTTCTCTTGTACCCTTCAACCTTCCACCTTTCACCCCCTGACATTACACCTCCACCTCTTATGGACCGCCGCGAGTTCCTCATACACTTTGGAACACCCTGCACTCACTTATTTGTTCTCATCATTGGTCCATGAATCACATTGTCGTAACATTCTCTCTGTGGTCAACCTACCACTTTTCTAATTCTTGCACTGAGAAAAATAGATATTAAAAAGGAGGGGAAGTTAATATCTGTATATTTAACTATATGGAAGTCATCTAAGATCACTGATAAAAATGTTCGTAAATTTTCGGAACTTTTAAATTACAAAAGTAACAGAAATTTTTATAAAATTTAAGATACTTTTCAGAAACCGTATCTGAAAATTACCAAACTGTAGGTAACGGAAATTTACCAAACTGTAACCGAATTTTCATGAGTTTTTCTTAAACTCAATAAAAAAAACACCTCGAAAAAAAACGAGGGGTACAAAAATGCCGTCAAATAATGCTTTGAATTTGAATATCATGTATTTGAATATCACATCATTTCAAAAAATTAATTATTGGAGTCACATGAGAATGGTGTGAGATCATTAAGTTTTGCCAAATTCAGTAAAATATCGCAAATGAAAAACATGAAATCAATGAAATTTGCTAAATAAAATACATTTTTTAACGCAAATAAAAGTAATGAAATCACTGAAATTTGCCAAACAAAATGAAATTGTGCAAGATAGTAAAAATCCATACATCTAAAAACATTCATAAAGAAAATTTTGTCGGGCCTACGTTCTTTTTTAAGTGACATCTGATGTTTTCTTGCAATTACTATTATTGTCCTTAGAGTAAAAAGGACATAGTCAGCCCAAATTTCCTTTATAATTTTTTTAGATGTTTGGATTTTTACTACCTTACACCATTTCATAAAAAAATAAAAATATTTAAAAAAAATAATAATAAATAATAAAAAAATAAAATAATAATAAATAATAATAAAATAATAATAAAAAAATAAAAAATTATTTATTTTATTTGGAAAATTTCATTGATTTCATGAGTTTCATTTGCGATATTTTACTTATTTGGCGAAGCTTAATGATCTTACACCATTTGCATGTGAAAATTTTACTCTAATAGTTAATTTTTTGAAATGATTTTTGCATGATATGCAATTGCAAAGCACTATTTGGCGACGTTTCTGTAACCTTCGTTTTTTTCGAGAGACTTTTTTGAGACTGATTTGACATATTTTTTTATTATTAATTTCATGTCCAAACATATAATAAATATTGAAAATTATTAAATTTATTTAAATTCAATACTAATTTATTATCCTTTAATATAATTATATTCAATTATTGTGAAAAAACAAAACAAATTTAGGTAGGGGAAAGTGTACTGATCTGAATAAAAAAAGTTTTGACTCGGAAACGATCTACAGTATTAGGTACCAAATTGAAGATAAAACATTCTTTTAAGCAATATCAATAACGTAACAAAGATTATATTAGATATTTCTTTGCAATTAATATTTTTCTGAATTTATTAGTCCTTTTCTTTCTAAAATTTCTTTTAGACTACGGAAAGTTTTGACTACGGAAATGATCTCCAGAAGAAAAAAAGTATTACGTACCAAATTGAAGATAAAACATTCGTTAAAGTAATATCAATAACGTAACAAACATTATATCAGATATTTATCCGTAATTAATATTTTTCTGAACTTATTAGTCGCTTTCTTTCTCAAATTTCTTTTATTTGCACGTTCATGTTTGGCTTGAACATGCAGTATGTTTCTAACAAAAATCATTAGTCTTTTTTATTAATACAAATGATGATTTTATTTCAATGAAAAATTAAATAAAATTATCACTTAGAAGCTTAATTACTTAAAATGACTATTTACACATTAGTTTTAGAAAAATCAATATCATTTACAACATTTATGAAATATTGCGTGTCATAAAATTTTCATTGTTCATTGCAATATAGATTTATTTTATTCAGAATGTCTTTTTATAAAATAATTTTATTATTCATTAGAAATAAGTGTGTGTAATATCAGTTTCATTATTAAAATAATATTTATAAATATTCTTTTTTTAGGTTAATTATTTATTAAAAATTTTGTAATTTAAGAAATGAGATAAAAATTAACAATTATTCATTGCAATATAGATTTATTTTGTTCAGAATGTTTTTTCATAAAATAATTTTATTAATCACTAGTAATAATTATTTGTTACATTAATTTCATTATTGAAATAATATTTATTTATTTTTAATATTTATTATTGATTAAATAATCGTTATTATTAAATAATATTTATTCTTTTTTGGTTAATTACTAAAAAATTTGCAATTCAAAAAATGAAATAAAAATTAACAAAATACATTTTCAGCAAAGAATTATTCAATTGCCATTAAAATCATACTTTCTTTTCAATAATGAAAAACTAATGCAGTTTTTCATTATTGAAAAGAAAGTATGATTTAATTGGCAATTGAATAATCAAAATTATGAATATCGTCGAGCATTTAAAGTTAACATCTAATTAAAATAAAAACTCGAACACAACCGAATAAAAAATAAATTGATTTAACATAATCAATATTCTAGACCCCAAAATCATCGTTCTTAGTTCAAAAGGAGGGTCGCAGCAATTTCAAAAATGAGTGAGAAATGAATTATTTATAATTTTTATTATCAATGAAGTTTTTAGACCAGAGAGGACGGACACAAAAATGTAAATGAATTTTTAGTTACTTGTAACTGAATTTTCCTAAATTTTTCTTAAATTTACCAAATTATAACTGAAATTTAAAAAACTGTAACTGAAATTTCAGAAACTGTAACTGCATAAAGCTTCAGTCTCATGTCTCTAAAAATTGCCATGGAAATTTCGAACAGTGATATTAGGGCGTAATATCTAGATACTATGATTTAATATCTTATATCTTTAGTCTAGATATTACACCCTAATATCTCAGATGGCTGTCTCATAGTTAAATATACAGATATTAATTTCCCCTCCTTTTTAATATCTATTTTTGTCAGTGAAGTTTAAACTCATATCTGTAAATTGGCACTTATTCCAACACCAAATAAAGTTTTGTCTATGACTCGACTTTTAAATGAGTGATAATTTGATTAACTGATTCAACGAAATAATTTTGATTGAAAGAGGATTTATTTTGGATAATGACTCAGAGTAGAATTAATTTAAAAAAAGCTTATTTTCGCTTGTTAAACATCATTAGAGAAGTCTACTGTAAATGCACAAATAGTGAGATTGCATACAAACAAATGTTCAGTTTGGTGGAAACCCATTATTTGGTTTAGGCACCTACGTATTTTTTTCTGTCTGTGCTTTACTGTACATATCTGTATCGATTAGAGTGTTTAAAAAATGATTTTTTAATTTGAATACACACACTAGCATAAAAATAGTACCTTTTTAGCCAGTAAAAAGAAAAGTTTCCAAATCGAATGTGACTTAGAACGTGTATGCGTTTAGATTTCACGGATTTTTTTTTTACTTATAAAATGAAATGAAGGGTAGAGGTGCAGAACCTGTACCCTTCATAAATACCCTTCTGAAAAAAAGATGTTTTATTGACTTCTATTTATCTAATGATCTGATGATCCTAACTCATCTTCCTGTCAAATGAGGTGGCCGAATTCGAATTGGAAGTGAAATAAAATTAAAAATTTGTTATCCGTTTACTGTTACTACGGTAAAAAAATAAAAGTAATTCATTTTGCATTATTTCGAACCTACTGGCACCGCATTACATTAAAAAGAAGAAAAAAAAGTTTTAAAGAAACATAATTTTGAAAATAGCGTTTGGGAGGTTTTGCGCTTGCACCCTTCAAGTACCCTCATCAGAAAAATCTGAAAAAATTAAGAACTTAGAGTTTGAAAAATACTGAAAAAATTGACTTAAAAAAATGGGATGAATATTACACGAGGGGTTAACACCACTGAGTTCAGATGTATACCTATTTGTTTATTCTTTTGAATTCACTTGAATTCTTTTGAATTAATTCGAGGGATTAACACCACTGAATTCAGGTGTACATCTGTTTTTTAATTCTTTTGAATTCACTTCAATTCTTTTGAATACACTTGAATTCTTTTTAATACACTTGAATTATTTTAAATATACTTGAATTCTTTTGTATTAATTAATGTTCGAGAGATTAAGGGCGTGCGATACATTATAATGTATAATTATACAAAATTATATATTATATATTATTATATTATATATTATATAATAATTATATATTATAATTACCGACAGGGTACAAAAAATATTCGGCAGTCCTATTTTTAAACGAATAATGATATCGCCTTGAAACTTAAAGGAATAGTGGAAAACATGATAACGCATGGCTCTTAGGTCTAATTATTTTAAAAATTTTGAAAAAAATTATTGTTTCAAAATTTTATTTTCAAAATTTTGAAAAAATTACACATAACAGCCATGTGTCATCATGTTTCTAGTATTCCCTTAAGTTTCAAACCGATGTCTTTGTTTGTTTAAAAATGGGACCGCTGAATATTTTTTAAATTCTCTTTAAATATTTGAATTTTTCTGAATTATTAAATTTTTTAGAATTCCCGTGAATTATTTCATTTTCGAGGATAAAACTGCCACTAAATTCAGGTGTATACCTGTTTCTTAGTCCTTTTGAATTTTTTTGAATTTATGAATTTCTTTTGGTTTACATTGAATTCAAATCAATTTAACTAAGTCCAGTTTTTTAGTTGAATTCAGTTTACTTGAATTGACTTAAACTCTTTTGAATTCTCTTCAATTCTTTCAAATTTCCTTGAATTCTTTTGAATTCCGTAGAAATCTCTTGAATTCTTTGGAATTAACTTTATATATTTTGAGTTCTTTTGAATTATTTTAAAATCCTTTGAATTCTTGTGAATTTCCTTGAATTCACTTGAACCCTTTCGAATTCTTTTAAATTCACTTGATATCTTTAAAATTCACCTTGAATTAACCTTGAAATCACCTTGAAATCTTCTAATTCTTTTGAATTTTTAGAATTTCTTGAATTTTTAGAATTCCTTGAATTTTTAGAATTCCTTGAATTTTTAGAATTCCTTGAATTTTTAGAATTCCTTGAATTTTTAGAATTCTTGTAATTTTTTGAATTCAGATGACAAATAAAATTTGCTACTGACCAACCTTTCGACATTACATTTTGAAAACACTGAGTTCGTTAAAAAAATTTGGAGATCATTAGAGAAATTTTACCTAGATCATAATAATTTCTTGAATTAATATTGATGTTTAGCAGTACAACATGAACGGGGTCCACGAAAAGCAAAACAGCATTCTGTGCTACCTGACAAACATCAGCAACAGCCTTCGATTTTAACGCAGCTCTCGCCTCATTCAGGAAATCCGGGGCATCACAACGGATCACGAATGGATATAAACTCGACTCATCCTTTCGCTCCTCACAGGTTATTCTTTTTGATATCTTTGTTTTGATATTATCTTTAATATCTCAAAGAATTTAATTTTTTCAAATTGTAAATTTAAAGTTTACTTTAAAATTTACTTAAAGTTTGACTGAATTGTGAAAGATAAAAGGCAAGATTTACAAAATCATTTACAGTGTTGGGTAGTAACTCTCGTTGCAAGTATCTGAGTTACTGAAAAATGTAAGTTACTTGTATTTTTTGTAGTAACTTAGTTACTTTTTAAAAAAAGTAACTGTCACGTAACTTAGTTACTATTTTTGCAGTAATTTATAACTTTAATTTTAGTTACTTTTGAGTTACTTTGTATTTTTTGTATAATTCATATTGAGAAATCCATTTCATTGTCATAAAAAACTTAAATGAACAGTTTGCCAAAAATCTTAATTTACTATTTAAAATTTTTTTGACGTCAAAATAGAATCGCTCCACCATTCAGTCTGTCAGAAGACTGAATGGTGGATGCATTTAACAATTTCCACAAGAATAAACATTAACCACTGATGAGGGCCACCATTGTGCGCCGAAACGTTTAGTTCAATTAAAAATTAATTTAATTATTTATTCCGACTCTAAAGCCAAAATTAATATCCAACATTATAAAAGATTATTTCCATCGAGGGTCAACATAATCTTCCACTGAAAATTAACAATAACTATTGTTATATTATAAACAATTTTTTTGAATATATATTTAAATTTGTGGATTTTGAGATTCAGATTTCCCTTAATCTCTTGTATTATTACAGATATTCTTAAAAATGATATGTGTTTAATTATATTTGTTAAAGTACAACAATTATAATTTTTATAAATAATCGGAAAATGTTGGTTTAGCGTGGAAAAAATTGTTTTTTATTCTGTAACTGTTTTATGGTGTGTTGAGAGTGACAGTCACGAAATTTAATTAAATCACACCAAAATTTCCTATTTGTTTTTCGCATTTCTTTACAAACATCATAATTTTATATTTTAACAAATCTAATTATACATTTTAATACATTTTTAATAATATTTGTAGCAATGAAAGTAGTTACGGGAAATTCCAATCTGAAAAAAACGCAAATTGAACGTATATTGCCAGAAAAATTGTTTACAACAATAGGTATTGTTAATTTTTCTTAAGTTTTATGATTAGCGACCACTCTCAATGCACCACAAAGCAGTTGCCACAAAAATAAGAATTTTTTTCTGCGCGAAAATGTCAAAATTTCTATTTGTATTTGTTTATCAAAATTATAAATGTAATTAAAAAAATATAATTAAATAGATATCATTTTTAAGAATGTTTGTAGCAATTCAAGAGATTAAGGAAAATCCGAATCTGAAAAAACGCAAATTTAAATATATTGCCCGAAAAATTGTTTATAACAATAGTTATTGTTAATTTCTTAAAGGTTTTATCACTAGAAATCACTCTCGCAATAATTTAAAATAGTTTTAGTAATAAAGAAATGTTATACTTTACATTATGATTTTTGGCAAAGTGTTCACTTAATTTGTTTATAACTATAAAATGTATTACTAACAAATTATTTGTATTCTTTTAGTTTCTCTGAGTTGATTTAAGGCAATTTACAATATAGCTACGTCGTTTTTGAAGAACAAAAGATTTTTTTTTGAAAAGCGTCACTTTTTTCGTATTTTGTTTATAAATATAATGCATAATTAAAGGAAATTTAAAAAACCATAAACTCTATTCTTTTCAAAATTTATGGCTCTTTAATTTGTAAAAAAAACTTGAATCAAACAAAAATTTTAAGCTGTAGACTTTTTTGAACGAAACAGTGGGATGTTTGGTCCCACTGTGTGGTATCCAATAACTCCTCTTAAAAATTAATAAGAGATACTATTAAGGAAAGTTGTTTGTTTTTTTTTCAAATTAATATATTGCTGTTCACTTTCCAAAACATATCTCGTACTTTTTATTTTAACCAATATCTATCTGTTTACAATTTTTTTAAACTGGTGGAGGAGGGGGTAAAATTTAAAGAATCTTTAAAAAGAACCTAAGTTACTTCCTCTAGTTACTGCAGCTGTAATGAGTTACTTTTTTAAAAAATGAACTGTAACTAGTTATTTTTTATTTCAAAGTAACGTAACTGTAACTACTATCCGTCCATAAAATATAGAGCCCTAAATCTTTTGTAGAATATCTCATCCGGAAAAAATGTGAAAAATATGAAACAAAGTACATTCAAAAGAGCAAGATATCTTCTGTACTGTGAATGTTTGATAAAATTTTTCAGTCAATCAGGAAGATTTTTATGATCAAAGAAAGGTGAAAAAGTACCCAAATTTCAAGGTCTTTTGAGAATAGTCATGTTTGAGACGTTACTGTTCGCACAAAACGAGTATGAAAAATATGTGAAATTTTTTTAAGTTTCCTTAAAGGTTTATGTGCTCAAAAGTGGAAACCAAAGTCATAAATTTGCATTTGTTAACATGTAAGTTGTATGCAATATCAACTAGAAAAAGCGGTGTTTTAATGTTTAAGAAATTATTTTCTGTTCGTTAAAATACAAAGGACAGTTCAATTGTGGAAAGAATGACCTGCACAGCAGGAGACTTTTTAAACGTAATATTTTTTATTATGTATATTATTATTATATATTATATATATATATATATATATATATATATATATATATATATATATCGTTTTCAAA
>JBAGKK010053919.1:0-28201 GCA_037177015.1 Euceroptres primus
TATGAGATTATGAATTTGCATGGGGTTATAAAACTGCATTCGACTAGGATGAATTATTTTATACTTTTTAATTCATTTAAAATTGATTTTTAAATTTTCTATTTTTTCGAACAAGTATCCAATTTTTATTCTTTTAATAAAAAAAATAAAAATTTGGTTTAAAAAATTTTTTTAAAATTTAATTTCACTAATTTTCAGTAGAGTTTCACTAATTGCTTGAGCTAAAATGCAGTCACTGATGAATTAGTAAAATTTAACTGATTCAGATTTAGAGAGTATAGATAATTTTGACAAATTATATAAAACTTGGTAATAAGTGAAAAATTAAATATGATACTAATGAAAAATTATTAAGGTTGGAAGATATGCAAAGTTGAGAACAAAAAAGTTTAAAAATAAAAAATAGAAAAAGGCCTGAGAATCTCAAAATTTTCTTATTTTGTACTATTTCAATTTACTAATTTTTCACTTCTGAAATATAATTACCATATTTTGCAAAAGTACATAAATTGAATATTTGGATATGAAGAATTTATAACTAAATAAATAGAATAAATAGAATAAATATAAATATATAGAAATAATAGAATAAATAAAATAAATATAAATATATAGAAATAATAGAATAAATAGAAAATAGAATAGAAAATAGAAATATAGAATAAATAGAAATATCTAACAATTTTGATGAGTAGGTCAATTTAAAAATAAAATTTTAATTAAAATCTAACTTATTATAGTTCAAATTTGAAATCTACCTTCACTTGGACGATAATTGTAAAATTCTAACTTCGGAAAAGTGGAAAATCAACAATTTAGAAGTTAAAACTTTTGAACTCTCTGAATCTAATAAAATAACAAGAAGTCTTCCACCAATTGAATTAGTAAGAATTTCATTTAGTAACGTTACTAATTAAATTAGTAACTGTTACTAACTGAATTAGTAGAATTTTACGAAAAATTAGTAGTTTTCTACTAATAATTCGCAGAAATGCTTACTAATTCAACTGGTGGAAGACTTCTCGCTATTTCATTAGTAGCTTTTGACTAATCAGATTTAGGGAGTAAGTAATATTCTGCAATTTCAAAATTAAAAACAAAGAAACTAGAAAATTGCTGGTGAAATAATCAGTTTGTACGTACATTACAAATTTTCTCCATGAAAACTTTCACAATAAGTTAATTGAAATTCACAAAATTTTTAAAATGAAATTGAAAATTCCAAACGAAAATTTTTACACCAACACCTATAAAAAAATGAAAATAACTTGAATAAAAATTGCAGGATAATGTTGAAAATCTAATATTATGATTTCGTCTATCGTGCTTATCGATTGAGCCCTTATTTCCTGAATGCCACAGAAAAAGGGGGAAGCACTTGCATATATAACCGACCTCGATTCGTTTGCTCAGTGTCAAATAATCTCGATTCGCACGTCAAGCTCGTCTCATCGAAAAGGGAGATGAATCGAGTCAGAAGGGATTGGTTTCCTTGTTTGCTGGAACCTCAACATTTGTTCTTATACATTCGTTGGTGTGACGTTATTGGCGAAACACGTATATCGATTTGCACCAGTGTAAGTATCAAACTCAAGTCTGTGTGCAAGTTTTTCGTACGTGCCTGGCACGTAGGTTGCACATTATTTATGAGATTACCGCAGATTATGGGAAACGTGATGCCGATGCCGAGTGGCTCGCTCCCAGCAGGCGCGATTATGATGGAATATAGCTTTCCAGCGACTTGTACACGCCTGCATACATATTCTTTTTCCAATGTGCTTGTACTTTATGCGCAAAGTTTAATTTTCAACTCAAATTCTGAATCGCTTTATCGCACGCGATTATAAATTATTTATGGGCTTATAAGCCTTTTTTTAAATTGCATGCAAATTTCCTAAATATGTGTACTTTAAGTTGTGTGATTCGAATCGTAATTCAATTATCGCTGGCTGAATACAATTTTCCGACAGAATTTGCATTTCTATGTCGAATTTTTTAAATATATTTATTTATAGGTACATATTTATAAATAATATAATAATTTTAACTAGAAAAAAATTCAAGTAAATACTTTTGTATGTTATTAGAAAATCTCTTTTTTAAATTTAGGTTTTAATGGAGGGTTTGAGAGTTATAAAAAAGGGAATTGTGTTTTACAGTGCAGAATCGATTTTATAATGACCGTATGGCTGAATTCGTGCACGTGGCCAGTGGAACCAAGAATTTTTCGCGCCCGCGTAAATTTCTATCACGACACATAAGTACATCGTGTGAATAAAGGGATTTTGATATGCTAGTTGCATGCAAAACATACGACCCTAATGGTGGGCTGCTTATGATTTGATTTATTTATCTGAGTGCTGGCAATACCACGACGAATCAACCCCAAAGGGCAATGCCAGATTAGCCAGCCCCTGTGTGTATCTTTCTCGTGGTGGTATAACGTAATAGACACGCGTGATATACGATGGAGAACGGATCTGTGTCATGAATCTTGCCTTTGAGTCGCGACATACGAAATTTTGGAAATACGATTCGTCTCGATCAGGGATTTATCCACTGATATGGACTTGGAATTGTGTACTTAAAAAAATAGAATTCAATCCATCTCCCGAGAAAATTGTCTCATGTATAATTTTATTGGGCGACTACGAACCATTCTTTTACGAAAATTTAGTTCGTGAACAGTAACAAAGTCTAGTGCTTAATGTCTCTGTTTTTTATATTTGTATAAGATATCAAGAATCTACATTTCTCAGCAAACCACTTTGGGGGGAAAAAAGTTTTAGAAAAAATGGTCCACAGATAAAATGCAAATTACCTAAGAAAGATGAAAAAGAAATAGGGAAAAGAGTGAGAGGTTGGTTTGGTGAACTCTTTTCTTTTCTTTTTCTCCCTCTTTTTTATTTATTGCAATATAGGTTCTTGTCTCTAATGAGCCGGAAAGTGGATTTTAAGTAATTGGCATTTCTTGTGTGAACCATTTTTTGTAAAACTTTTTTCTTTATGCAAAGTCGTTAAGAAACGTAGATTCTTGATATTTTATACAAATTTAATTTTAATTTGTCTATATATAAAATCACACAATATGTAAATAGGGTACATAAACATAAACAATGAAAGAAACATTGAAACATAATCTAAATGGGTTATAATCAAAAGTTTTTAAAATGATTTAGACCATTTGGAAATGGGATTTCTTTGCTGACGAAAGTCCGGAAGGCACTTTGTCGAGGATGGTGGAAGCTTCTCTGTATACTAAGATGATGAATCTAGCGCGGAAGCACTTATGACATACGACTTGGAGAAGCTTCGAAGGGTGACTTGGTGACCCCCTGCTAGCTTTGTTTTCTGCTTCAGTAGCGCCGCCCCCGGTTGGATTACTCGGGGTGATCAGCTATGAAATTATAAACTTGAGCCCGCTGATATCTCTCATCCCCCCTTTGCCTCTCCTTTCCAAAAACCATATTCTCAATATTAAGAAATATCACAAAATTAATATCCCGAAAAAACTGCAGTAAAAAACATGCCGCCAAATAAAAAACAATGTTTGAAGCACTCTAAAAAATTAAAATTTTAAATAGAAAACGCGTAAGGGCAATTGTCTGTAACCTTTAGATTTGATGTCCTATTTATTTGTTGATGTCGGAGGATAAGATTAGGAATAATAAGCTATGAGATTCATTTACTTGTAACGAAAATGAAATCGGACAATAGTTTTTGCGCATAAAATTATAATACAGGCGGTAAATTCGCCTCTGATACATGCGAAATGTCATTCTAACAGTGTCCATTTTACATTTTTAAACATTTCAAAACGTGTCGTCTTTATATTTTATAATATAAAAATCTGAGAATCACGTGTTTTGTTTAAAAATTATTCTAGAATCTGATGAAATTTATGAAAATCACGTAGAATGTATAGAAAAATTGTAATTGGTTCGTAAAGTTTGTCCCAATATTTACGTGTCGCTGGTGTAACGATAAGATTTTCTACTTCGACACAGCCAAAAACGTTTTTAATGAAAAATGGAAGCTTAATCTTTAAGGAAGAAGCCAATTACATGCCCCTTTCTATTCATACTGCTAATTCATACATACACAAAAAAACTTTTTTTAATTAAAAATGGAAGCTTAATCTTTAAGGAAGAAGCTAATTCCACGCCCCTTTTTAATTCATAATAATAGCAAAGTTATTTCTTCATTTAAATTAGAAAGTGTATTCTTACAAATAAAATGTCGCTTATGTAGCGGACAAAGCTTCTTACAAAATTAGTTTAAATTAATCAAATAATTTATAGATATCTATAATATAATTTATAGATATCATTTTCAATGATATGATTTTACTCACAAAGTTAACCAAAAAATTCTGCGTATTTTAGTATTAATATTTATTGTTTAAAAATTGTCGCTCGTGTAACGGCCGCTGGTGTAACAGAATCAGAAAATTAAATGTGTGAAGTTTGCTGTTTGTGAAGAATATTTAAAATTTATTAATCAATTTATTAGTGATTCCATGTTTATAACCTGTCATTCTGGCATTCAGAATATAAAAATATAATTAAGGAAGTATTCTAGTGTGATGGGCACTTTATCACATCATTCTTTCGGAATTTTTATTAAAAAATTGTAAACTAATATGATTTTGAAATCTTTTGTACTGTATTGGCATACATTTGAACTATGATATACATTTTTTAAAATAAAAATATTCAAAATGGTGAACGCCGCACTCACTCAAAAATGAGTCCTCAAAAAACAAGTGCCCAGATGGTGAGAAGAATTCCGGCTCTCCAGGTAATCTGAAAGCAAAAAATCAAAGAGATCCTTAAAATTCACACTTGTGGCTATCAAAGGTAGTAGAATGAAGAAAAATTTTAAATGTTCAAAATGGCGGACTTTCGAAAAAAATTTTTTCACTTTTTTTTTATTTAACGGGCACCGACTTTTTTTGAGGCCTCAACTTCAACAGACTGTAGCTCCGTCATTTTGAATATTTTTATTAAAAAAATATCACACTAGAATACCCCCTTAAAGAAATGCGTAATGGATAATCAAGCTAAGGATTTAAAACTGGAAAAAGATAAGAAGAGGTTATCGAAAAAAAAAATTTTTTCACTTTTTTTTTATTTAACGGGCACCGACTCTTTTTGAGGCCTCAACTTCAACAGACTGTAATGGATAATCAAGCTAAGGATTTAAAACTGGAAAAAGATAAGAAGAGATTATTGAAAACGAGAAAATAAAAAAGAGCCAAAAGAGAGCTGGAAAATGCAAAATTTTCTGATTTTCGTCAGATGGACGTAGAAACAAAACTCGAAATTTGATTAATGTTAACATATTGAATATAGCATAATATAAAACATATTAGATATTAAATTGTTTATTAGGTTATTCAAAAATTAAAAAAATTCTCTTTCTACTGTTTTACTTGTTTCAAAAATAAAGCGAATAACCTTAAAAAAAGAAACATTTTTAAAAACACATAAATAACTGGTGCATTCAAGTCAACGGATGTACACGAGCAATAATATACTTCTGATCGTCTAAAGAAGTAATACACAAAAGGTCATATGTGTCGTTTAAGATTTATTCTTTAAAATTTCTTATATTGAAATTTTAAAGTTTTGGACAATTGCTCCTAAATATCGCAAATGAAAGTCATGGAATCAATAAAATTTGCAAATAAAATAGAATAAAATAATTTTTATCGCAAATAAAAGAAATAAAATGACTGAAATTTGCCAAATAAAATGAAAAATTGGTTGTGCCACAAAGTACAAATTCAAATATCCAAAAAAATTCAACAAAAAATAATTCACAAAGAAATTTTTGTCTATGTCCTTTTTTACTCTAAAGACAATGCAAAAAGAAACAATAGACGTCACTTTAAAAAGAATAGACCCGACAAAATTTTCTTTATGATTTTTTTGTTGCATTTGTTGGGATGCTTAAATGTTTACTTTCTTGCACAAACAATTAATTCATTTTATTTGGCAAATTTCAGTGATCTCATTTCTTTTATTTGCGATAAAAAATTATTTTACTTTATTTGGCAAATGTCATTGATTCCATGACTTTCATTTGCGATATTTACTGAATATCTAAAAAACAATTCACAGCAAATTTAAATCCAATTCAAAAGTCAAATTAAAATTAAAAGTTTCTCGAAGGAGTAAAAAATTGTTTTCCCAACGACTATTTTTATCTTGTTGTCATGCCATTATGTCAAACGGCTGAAACGAAATATTGTAGTTGAGTTTGGATAAGGAATGAGTGCGGTGTTTGGGAGGGAGGTGTTAAGGGGACTTAAGTAAGAAAACGAGTGGTCCCTCATAAATGAGAAGTGTCTCGTCATCCTGGAAAAGGTCCTGCTCGATCATCTCGCATGACGGCTGTGTAAATATCACCTTCCTGGCTATAAAAGATACCCTTAATTACGGTGACTCCGAGCAGAAACACGTCCATATTCCCATGCCCATACGTCCATCCGCAACTGATGCGAAGACGTTATGTGTTCTCACGGAAAGGAAAGGAATATTTCAAAACTTATAAATCTTACATTTAACATCAATTGCGCATACACATACATTTTAAAAGCGTAACCGTGTCTACTAAGTCAAACATGCTTTACTCGTAACAATTTTTTTATTGCTCTCTATTTGTCGAGATTCAAATGAAACTGAGATGGAAGTATAAAACAGGGAGGAAATGAAATGTAATAAAATATATTTATAAAATTGTCTTCCTTATGGTATGTTGAAAGCAGGAATGAAGGTACTAAATTTTATTTTCATTTTATTCCCAAAAAATAGCGCTTTTATTTACATTTTTTATTGACAAAAAGAATGACTTTTTATTGACAAAAGGAATTACTTTTTATTGACAAAAAGAATGACTTTTTTTTGACAAAAGGAATGACTTTTTATTGACAAAAAGAATGACTTTTTATTAACAAAAAGAATGACTTTTTATTGTCGAGACGAGTTGAGTGTTACGAGTACCTTTTGAGACAATGTTTCATACACAGAGGGTGTTTTGAAGCAATCAACCACCTCGCTTCACGTTCCATGGTTTTGCGGTTGCGTCACGAACAAATCTGCCGACCTGGCACTTTGGCACGTTCCTCTGCCGTAAAAAAGAAGCGTAAATTGGGATACAGAGAAGAAGAGTATAATCCCACGTCACATCATTATGCACTTTGAAAATCTCGTGACGCGACATTCAACCAGCGTGATGTGTACCAACACCATCGAAATAGCCTGATATTTCTGCCTGCCGTGTAAGCACGTGTCTCGTCCCACGAGAAAAGTCAGGATTATCCTAGTTTTTGGATCCCTCGTCAAGTCTCCACTTTTTATATCTGGCTTATTCTTCATTTACAAACAAAGCAGGAAAATATGACTATAAATTAATTCAGCTACCAATTTTAATGTCGGCTTACGAAAACTTAATGTAAAAATTACTGGAGTCTACAAAAACTGAAGTTTTTGGAGAAATATGTAAAAATACTAAAATGAAAAGTAGAATATTGCAGGAAACAAACATAAGACTTGTTTTCTGGGAGTAAAATGGTTGATGAAATTAATAAAGGCTTCGTTTTGAAAATAAACGAGAAACATTGAAAGAGAAGTAGCGATATCCCTTTCTCCGAAAGGAACTCCATCGAGATCGAAGCGGATGTGCTATTTCCGAATGAAACGAGCGAGGGTAAAGGTCTGTCATTCGGTTTTTACGAGCAGCGTTGAGGACATCGTGCATCCTTCCTACGTATTGCGAGAAAAGGTTTTCTCTTGGCGACCGGACATGATGATTGAATTAAGCGTCTTGAAACCAGCGACGCCACGTCTATACACGTACGACGTACGCCAGTTATTATTTCGCTGCTAACAAGCGCGAGCACAAACAAAGTTTACTGCCCCAGGCAAACAGGCGAGCGAGGATGTGCAGAATTTATCAAATTAATCACTTTACCAGCACGTGATGCGCTGATGCCTCCATTCTGCCCAATGGCCATTATAATACAAAAATTTCTATCATCATTCTAATTAACAATTGATCATTACACTGTTGGAAATTTCTTGGAAGTTCAACCACTTTTCATTTACTGACGTTGAAAATACAGATATAAGATGTGTATTTTTCTAGTCTGACGGTCATCATAAATAGAATAAAATTTAAAATGAGTACACTTGATTTTCTCAAATCGATTACATAAGTTGAAAATACATTTACTTTTGGTTGAAAATTGATTCAATTACGGTATTGTACAAAATTTCAACTAAAGTTGTTGAAGATTCAAATAGTTATTTTTAACAGTGTACAGTCGAAAAAAAGTTTTGGTGAATTTCCCTTACAGGAAATTATTATTGTTTAAAACAGAATGGTTAAAAAAATCAGAATTTATCGTTAAACAGAAATTTAACAGATAATTCTGTTAATATAATCAGAATTTTTTATTTAGGACTTTATTTAATTAACACTAAAAACTAAAAATGGTTTATATTACTGATTTTAAATTAATTTTATTGTTATTTACATTTTATACATTTTCTCTGGCCTCAAACTTATCTCGGAATCATGTTAGTTCTTTAGAAGCTCCCTTTAGGGGAACTGTCTGACAAAAACCCATTTGTACTACTGAATACCTGATCAAAAATTGGCTTAACTACTTATTTTATACATTCTCTTTTCCTCTGTCAATTTTTACTTTGAAATCCTTTTAATTGTGGCGAGTTAAACTTTCTTAAAGAAGTTGCGATTGTTTTGAACAGAATGTTTAAAAAATCAGACTTTCTGGTTAAAATTTAAATTTAACAGACAATTCTGGTTATGTTAATAAGAATTTTCTTTAGTGTGCTATCAGAGACTGAATATTATTTTCCTTCCCGCAGATTCAATTAGATTGTGAAAAAGAAATCTTATTTTCAAGTTTAAAAAATCGTTTTTAACCTATTTTCCTTGATTCGATATACTTTGTTTATATGAAAAAATATTTGCTTGATCAGAAAAAAGTTTTTTTGATTCAAACGAATTTTTTATTCATTCAAATAATCTTGTTGATTTCTATTAACCCTCTGGTTATAAAATTTCTTAGTGTTTTGCATGGTCTTTAGGGTTGAATAATTATAAAAAGTTGGATTTTTTTTTAACCAAACGTTTCGACTCGCATGTGAGTCCTCTTCAGTGGTTTATTTCTAAAAACGGAAATAACATTTGATACAGACACTGTTTGTTTAATTAACCAATTATAAATTTTAACAAAGAATTCTAAAATTTTAAGCCATTATCGAAACATTATTCATAGAAATAAACATTATAGAAATTCATAGCAATAAACATTATAGAAATTCACAGAAATAAACATTACAGAAATTCATAGAATTAAAAAAAAATTTTCTCCTTATATAAATGTTACAGAACTTCTTAAAGATTTTTTATAAAGTTTACAATTGTAAAAAAAGGAAAAATTTTTTTTAAACAAAACTACTCCCACTACAGCTTCACACCATAGCCCGGGTCACATAATGTCCTTAGATACCAGTCGTTTTCCGATAGTGACAACAGCAAGTAGCCAATTCGGTCATCGAATATGATATTTCCGAAAAAACGATGAAATATTAAATTTAATTTATCGTTAATGTTCGGTAACGAATGTTACTAGTGTTATGTTACTAGTATTACATATGATATGAGGATTTTCTTACACAATTTCTAAGGTTAGTAATGATATATAAAGACATATAACTGATGAAATTCGAGAAATTCTAGATAAAATTGTAATTTTCATCGATTCCATTTATATACTCTTAATTTAATTTTCATTATTAAAATAAACAAATGTGTAGTTGATGAGTCATACACATTTTGATATCATAATGGTTTTCAAAAATTTTCTTCGTTTCAATTACATATCTGTCATTCAAAATATTTTAAAAATTTTTTTTCTTTTATAATTGTAAGCTTTATATATAAAAAATCTTTAAGAAATTCTCTTACATAGTATTTTTTAATTCTATATATTTCTATAATGTTTACTTCTGTTTCGATAATGGCTTAAAATTCTTATAATTATTTCCTTGTTAACTTTTTTAAAGTTATATAATTAAATAAAAAAAATATATATACATGTATACATATATATGTATATAATATAATAATATATAATTAAACAAATAATAATAATTATATATAATTAAACAAACAGTGTCTGTATCAAATGTAATAATATATAAAGACATATTACTGACGAGATTCGAGAAATTCTGAATAATATTATAATTTTCATCGATTTCATTTATGGGGCATTATTTCTTAAGTGTACCCATCATAAAAAATTAATTTCTCCGATCAGGCTAAAATTTACAAAAAGTTTAGTTCTATTAGATGGCACTTAAAAAAAATTGATCAGTTTGGTCAAAAACTCGTCGAGGTAGAGGGGGTGAAATTTTTGTACTTTGCGCAAAGAGCCTCTATTTCGGATATAAATATATTTTTATGTATGGCATATAAAAAATTTTGACCCAAATATTTTCGATAGATTTTTTCTCAATCTTTCGAATAAAACAAGAAAAATTTTAGAAAATTGAAAATTTAGCCATCACTTTCGAAAATCAAAAATATTTTTGATATTTTTTTAAGTTCGACCCTTTTTTTTCTTTCTTTAAACTAAAAATAAGGCTTGAAATGCTTACTTTCAGATCCTTTAATAGCAAAATGTCGTTTTTGAAAAATTTAATTTTAAGTAACCTGATGAATTCAAAAAAATTTTCCTATGCGCGAAAAAAATTTCGAAAACTTTTTGCACGCACAGTTTTTAATAAGAAACAATATTCTAAAAACAGAAATTCAAAAAAAAATTGTTGATTTTAGAATTTTTTTAAAATTTTCAAAAATCAAATTTTTTGGATTTCATTAATTGCGCATTTTTAATGTACAAATAACATTAATACTTATTATATTATATACATTACATGTAAATTACACATTAAAATGCGCAATTAACCAAATTCAAAAAATTTCATTTTTGAAACTTTCCAAAAAATTCTAAAATCAACAAAATTTTTTTTTTGAATTTCCCTTTTTAGAATATTGTTTCTTATCAAAAACTGTACATGCTAAAAATTTTCCAAATTTTTTTCGCGCGTAGGAAAAATGTTTTAAATTTAACAGGTTACTTAAAATTCAATTTTATAAAAAATGACATTTTGCTATTCAAGGATCTAAAAGTAAACATTTCAAGCTTTATTTTTAGTTAAAGAAAAAGAGAAAGAAAGGGTCGCACTTTAAAATAAATCGAAAATATTTTTGATTTTCAAAAATGGTCTCTAAATTTTGAAGTTTTCAAAATTTTTTTATTTCATTCAAAAGATTAATAAATAATCTATCGAAAACGTTTGTGTCAAAATTTTTTATATGCCAAGATATTTATATCCGAAATAGAAATAGAAATAGAAATAGAATAGAAATAGAAATAGAATAGAAATAGAAATAGAAATAGAAATAGAAAAATTTCATCCTCTCTACTTCGGCGAGTTGTTGACCAATCTGATCAATCTTTTTTTTTTTTTTTTTGAAATGTCATCTAATAGGACTTAACTTTTTGTAAATTTGAGCCCGATCGAAGAAATTCATTTTTTGAAGTGGGTACACTTGAGAAATAATGCCCCTTATATACTCCTACTTTAATTTTAATTATTATAATAAACAAATATATAATTGATGAGACCTACACATTTTGATATCATAATGTTTTTTAAAAAAACTTCTTTGTTTCAATTACATATCTGTCATTCAGAATGTTTAAAAAATGTTTTCTTTTTCTTTTACAATTGTAAACTTTGTAAGTTCTGTTACATTTATTTAAGGGGAAAAAAAAATTTTAATTCTATGAATTTCTATAATGTTTATTTCTATGAATAATGTTTTGATAATGGCTTAAAATTTTATAATTCTTTGTTAAGCTTTATAATTGACTCATTAAACAAACAGCGACTGTATCAAATGTAATTTCCGTTTTTATAAATAAACCACTGAAGAGGACTCACATGCGAGTCGAAACGTTTGGTTCAAAAACCACAACTTTTTTTAATTATTCGTCCCTAAAGCCTATGTAAAACATAAACAAATTTTATTAAAATAATATTTGTTTGAATCAAACAAATTCTTTTTACCTTATAGTAATGCATTTATATTTTTGATTCATAAAAATTTTGCTTGAATATAAAAAACTTTTTTCTGATTGCAATGTTACATTGCACCTTCATATTTGCAGTATAAAGTTTACAGACATTTTTAGAATTTTGAACATTGTTATGGAGAAATATTTAGGAAATAACTTTATGAAAATTGAACATTGTGAAGAGCGGCATAATTAATTAGTAAACAAGAACTGCATTGGACGCAGTTTTGGTGCAGAGAGAGGTCGATTAATGGCGAGATGAAAAGTACGAGGAAATCGCAGCTACGCTTTTGATAATGGGCGGCAGTTTATCAGCGGGTACGCCGCGAAATTCATTGTACAACGCGGCTTGGTGGAACAATAATCATGACACGCGGGATTGCCGGCAATGACAATGGAATTGATGATATATCGATTGGTGGCCCGACGACACCGTATAATTGTTTTACAACGCTTGGCTGCCGCTGCTCTCTGCCAATTGCGCCATTCCCGGGAGTTGGTGGCTTTTCGTAAAACCCCGTTTTCAAACACGTCCCGGTACCGTGTCCATTTTACACCCTCAACCTCCAACCACCCGATCATTTCGCGCAACCGTTCGACGAATGCATTTTACGGATTATCGTCTCCACCCGATACCTGAATTTTGCTTCATTATTCCTACTAGGAAACTTCATAAAAATATTCAAATAGTTGATTGTATATTCAAAACAGGATGAACTGGGAAACAATTACAGTATTTTCTACGGAAATCATATCTGAATTTTGTCCTAAAAACACTTTAAAAAGTATTTGAGCCTGAAATTTCTTCAGTTTGATTTAGAGAAACATGTCATCATTTTTTTTTTTTTAATTGTTTACACTTCTGGACAGAATTATGTTTTCTGTCAGACGCATAAGAAAAGAAAAATTACTGCGTGATTATAATTTTTTCTAGATTTTTATTTTATTTTATTTTTTATTTTTATTTTTCCCCAGTTTTTAATTTTTAGTTTATTTTTCTAATTTCTTCCTTTTTTTCTATAAGAAGGCGTTGCCCGTGTATATTTCTAATAAATAAATAAATAAATTTTGATAATTTTCCAATAGAAATTTTTTCTTTAAAGTAATACGAAAGCTAGTAAGATTCTGTAATATGGTATTCTAGACACGAAAAAAAAGGTCACGGAAAAACATCTAATTATACTTTCAAGAATTGCAATCTTTTTATTTATGACATTGTAACACTAGAACGACCTGATGGGTTATTTTAAATTTAAATTTGAATTTGAATTTGAATTTGAATTTAAATTTGAATTTGAATTTAAATTTGAATCTGAATTTAAATTTGAATTTGAATTTAAATTTGAATTTGAATTTAAATTAAATTTGAATGAAATTGTTTTAAGAGTCGAACTTTGACGCTATTAATTTACAAATTCCTGAAAGAGCCAACGAGAAACTGTGTAATTTATAGCAACAACGAAAAGAAGCAAATGGGTAAAAATGACCCATTTGGTCGAAAAGAGAAAATATTATTTTCCATGAAACAAATTTAAAACATGCAAAAATAATTTATTAAAAAAAGAAGAATGTCATTAATGTTTGAAGAGAAGGATGTAATTTTGTTCCTTGATTCTGATAAAGATTTTGATAAAGATTTTTTGGTACAAAAAAGTTGTAAAATTTCAAGTAAAGCATGCGCTCGAAAAAATTAGTTTAATGAAATATACAAATTAATATTGCTACATATTCTAATGAATATTCTTAAAATGTAATATATGATAAGAACATTTTCGAAGCAGTCATAGGGAAAATATGCTGTGTAAACTATACTATATTCAATATGGCGGACTGGGGCGCTAAAGCCCTTTTTCTGATACATATTATAGCATAGTCCTTTAAAATTATACATTAAGTCCCCTATGACTGCTTGGAAAACGACCTTACTGTATACTGATTTTTAATATTTTTTTATAAATAATTGCTATATTTCTATGTGCTATAATTGCTATATAGCTATAAATAATGCTATAATAATTTATAAGTGCTTGAAATTTTATAACTTTTTTGTATCAAGTTTAGTCTTTGGCAGAATCGAGGGAAAAATTGGAGAATTCTTTTTATACATTAATGAAATTCATTGGAGATAAGTATATCTTTAAAATAAGCCCAAGAAAATTAAAAATATGTTAGTTATTTCATAAGTAATTGCAAATTTTATTTAAAAAAATCGAAAAATGTACTAGTTTTGAAATAGTTTCTTACAGAAATGACAACATCACTTCAACTTGGGCTTATTTAAAGCAGAATTTTTTTAGCTGCCATTCTATTTAGAGGAAAAAATTTCATCTTGTAGCTTATCCAGATTAGGAGTTTTTAAATTATCAACCAATTTAGCATACTTCAATTTTTTTTAGGAAAACATAATGATAGAAAGATTCTTTGATTCAAACTCAAGAAACATCATGCTCTGCATGTTCAACATTTGAAAAATTAATGTCTTATTTAAATCTTTCAAAGAAACACCATTTTTGCAGATTTTCAAAAAATTTGGTCATTGGGCGTGTACTTCTATCCAAAGTGAATGGTGTTTCTGATTCAATGGATATTTTTTTTATACAATTGCGGTTAGAGACATAGAAACAAAAATATAAGAATTTTAAAAATAATAAGGTAAACCCTTATAAATACGACTTCTTCCAGACGAATAGTTTATTCCTTGAATTTCAATAATTATTGATAACGTTTCGAAAACCAGCTGGTTTTCCTCATCAGATCTGTACAAAACAAGTTATAATTAAAATATTAGGGTGTATTATATTAAAATCGCTGGTAAAGAATTTATAAAAATATACCCTATAAAGAGTTTTCCTATAACAGAATTTTATCTAATTATCAGACGTAGAAAATCAATATAAACATGTTTTTGTTATAAAGATTGAGTTCCTTTGTTAGTATTAGTGAATGAATTCCATAAACTTGAAAAATCTTGTAAAATCTTGTAAGAAATTAGGAGTGATACTGGAAATTAAGAGTGATACTGGAAAATATTAATATAGGTTAGGATCGACATAAGAAAATCAAATTATTCGGAAAAAGATCGATATAAATTAAGAATAAGATAATATGTTATCTGTTATTCAGTTTTTGTTAGTATATCTATTGATTACACTACACTCATCGCTGGATTATGTGCCACTGGATTTTCGGCCGGCTTCATGGTCGTTAACGCTCGACTGCTTCTGTCCCCTGCTCCTGAGTGTCCCGCGACGGCGCCATAGCTCGGGCAGTCAGGGTCGCCAGAAGTTGTTTACATCGCGAATCTCTGCACATTTACTTTTGTACGTTCAGAGACTATATATGCGATCCTGAGTGTTGAGATGAGTGCTCGCTCGTCGCTTTAAATCCGGTTCAAACTGGATTTTAATAGTATTGAATTGAGGACCATCTACCCCCAAGCCCGGCCCATAATCCGGCGATGAGTATATGATAAAAAACAAACATTTTTGTAAATAAATGAAAATTGTGAAGACGGGAGCACATTCTTACAAGATTTTACAAGATTTTTCAAGTTTATGGAATTCATTCACCAATACTAACAAAGGAACTCAATCTTTATAACAAAAACATGTTTATATTGATTTTCTACGTCTGATAATTAGATAATATTCTGTTATACGAAAACTCTTTATAAGGTATATTTTTATAAATTCTTTACTAGCGATTTTAATATAATACACCCTAATATTTTAATTATAACTTGTTTTGTATAGATCTGATGAGAAAACCAGCTGGTTTTCGAAACGTTATCAATAATTATTGAAATTCAAGGAATAAACTATTTGTCTGGAAGAAGTCGTATTTATAAGGCTTTACCTTATTATTTTTAAACCTATGTTTTCCCAGACGTTAAAAGAGAAATTTTTCATTCTTTTGTAATAAAGCATAAGAATTTTGTATTGTGCATTGTTCATATACGGAGAAAGAAATCTGTAAAATTCACAGAATCATCTACTAAAATGACAGCAGGTTTTTCTGTTATATTTACAGAAACTTCTGTTAAACTTACAGGTGGTAAGTAAATTTAACAGATATTTCTGTAGAATTATCAGACATCTCTGTTAGTTTAACATTGTTTAAGATAGGTAAATTAGAAATACATTAACCTAACAGATTTCTGTTAATTCTACAGAAATATCTGTTAAATTTACTGGACATCTGTAAGCTTAAAAGAAATTTCTGTAAATATAGCTGACAAACTCTGCTACCCCTATTTCAATAGATGATTCTGTTAATATTACAGATTTTTTCAACTGTTTTTCGATTGATCCAGTATCGGATCAAAGTGCTGCAGTAGAAATGAATTTTTTGGATTTAGTGTGAGCTTATATTATATTAATTAATTCTTGGAATTCTTTCTGAAGGATGCAGAGAAGAAAGCTACTGACCTTATTTAAAGAGATTACTGCGTAAGAAGAGGAATTTTTTCAAGGAGGTTGTGAGGGAGTTGAAGTGAGTTGTATTTTAATTTAGCGAGTGTCAAGCATTTACGAGGCAGTTAGGAAGGCAAAATACCTTTTTGAAGCATTATCGGCCCGTGGAAGGTACTTTCAGAGACGGAGGGAGTCTGAAGTCTGGCATTAAACCGAAGGCACTTAGCAGTCGCACCCATGTGTACGACGAAATAATCCGGGATCTCATAAGCAGACATATACAAGCATGTTGCGGGAGTGAACTGTAATGCTCGCCTTACAGTGCCGGTAGAGCCCTGTATAGTGAGCTAAGAACAGGTGGCGCATTGCCTAAGGGTGGAGAGATTTGTAGTTTCATTAGGCAGCCGGCTGCTGCTTATGACGGCAGGCTCGTTGTCTACAACCACTTACATCGCTACTTACCTGAATAGTGTAAGTAAGATTCCCTCTATTCAATTTTCTTCACATGCTCCTTTTATCATTAAAAAAAACTGAGTCAGATCTACAAATTTTTACATAAATATCTCCAAACATTGTTTTAAAATATTTTGCTTTTTCAACTTCTGAATTATTGAAAGCATATCTAACGGAACAAAAAATAGCTTGTTCTTTTCAATGAATTCAGGATGGAGTTTTTCCGAATAAAGGTAAAAAGCGAGATGCAGCCATAAATTATTCACTCTCGATATCCACATAAATTTCCCGGGTGGATTTTTCGCCATAAGCATAATACACGTCATAAAATCATATTGAATCCGCAGAGTAGAAAATCTTTTCAAGTAGGAAGAAAAGAGATTTTCGTTATAGTTCGCCAATTGCGAAATGCACCAAAAGTTGTATAAACTCACAAATGCATGCTGGATGCAGGTCCCTCAAAACCTTGGTATTCCTTTTTGCATTATCCCCCGAGTTCCCATTTCCCATTTTCTCTTACGAGAGCATCGACTCTTCTTTCGAGATTCGCCTACAAAGTTTTGATGCTGTTGTCAGCATCTCGTATTCATGCATTCGTAGGACCAATGCAGATGGCTTTCGCATAATGTAACTGGATGCGTTGTATATACTAAATTTTAAGGGAGCAGGTATGCAACTCCCTTTTTTAAATCTGAAATAAGGACATTTTTTAGCAATGAAATTGAAAATGGATTAAGATTGATATTGAAACTGAATAAAGGAAGGGTAAACACTAAAAAGAGTAGTTGGCAGTCACTGTGGATAATAGAGAGGATTCCTGAAGCCTAAATGGAAACGTCACGAACCGTGTAAGTGGCTTGTCTAACATTTTGATTAACACGTCGAGACTGCAGTTTAGGGCTGGTTCGCATGATGCAAAACCATCCTGACGACGGCTTGCGAACGCGAAAGGTGGTTATTCAGTTCCCCATAGGTGGGTATTAGTTTGTCCATGTCACTCAAACCTCGCAGCCATCAAGAGCCGAAAACTGTCTGTCAGTCAGACTGCCTGTGCTCCGGTCTGCTAGTTCGAATCGATCTGTTAAAAACATGTTTACACGCTACCTCTGACCTATGCTCCTTCCTTTTTTTTCATCTCTGCTTTTTCTTCTTCACACGTAAATAGGAATGACGCTATTATTTACTCATCACTTCTATTCCCCTTCAATCTAAAGCCAAATCAATGATTTAAACGATCCTCAAGGATTTGAAATAGAACTGCTTAAGCAGTAAATTCAGAATATCAAAGCGTTTCAAATCAACTTTTTTAACAATCAAAAATAACTGAAAGTGTGTGGAAAGAATATTTATTTGTGTTTGGATAAAAGTGTTACAGATCAATTTTTTTTACAATCAAATATAATTGAAAGTTTATGGGAAAAATATTCATTTGCTTTTGGATAAAAGTGTTGCAAGTCAAATTTATCCACTTTTGAGATTATTTTGATACCAACCGATTTACTGTAATATAAATATTATTTTAAAAATTGCTTCAATTAAACTTATAAAATCTCGATGCATTTTGTTGCCTTTTTATCTTTATGGTTACTGATGACGGTGTGAATATAGTCATCGATGAATTTTGATTAAAAAATGATGCTGTAATTAAATATAAACTCATTCGGTTTCGAAATTTGTCAAATGACAATGTGACTTTGTAAAAAAAAAAATATTGACTGTTCCTATATCGAGAGTACGTTTGCATTTTCTGCATTGGCTTATTAATTTGTTAATAAAGTAATTAACAAACATTTAAGTTTTTATTTAGGACTTTAGTTAATACTTGAACTGTTGCTTGATTAAAGTATATACTACTGATTTTTAATTAATTTTACACTTATTTATATTTTCAACATTTTTTCGATCTCAAAGTTATTTCGGAATCATTTTTGTTCTTTAGAAGCTCCCTTTAGGGGAATTATCTGACAAAACCCATTTATACTACTGATTACCTAGCCGGAAATTGGCTAAACTACTTATTTTAGAGATTTTTTCCCACAGTTAATTCTTATTTAGAAATCCCTTCTAATCGTCATAAACTAAATTTTCTTATAAAGAATTGTCTGACCAAAGAGTAAATATATCACTGATTCCTTCGATTCGTATTTTATAATTTTTTTCTGCCTCATTATACTCTGGAGAAATTGCTGTTTTATACAAGTTCTCTCTTTTTTTAAAATGAATTTATTATTAGATTACCAAATTAAGAAGAGTGGTCTGACCAAAAATGCCTCTAATACTGCTTGTTTGATCAAAATTGGATCATACTACTGATTTTTCATGAATTTTATAGTTAAATATATTTTATACATTTTTTTTGCTTCAAAGTTATTTTGGAATTATTTTTGTTTTTTGAAGCTCCCTTTAGGGGAATTTTCTGTCAGAAACTCATTAATACTACTGAACACCTGACTCGAAATTGGCTAAACTACTTATTTTACATATTTTCTTTTCCTCTGTCAATTATTACATTGAAATGCCTTTTAATTTTCATGAATTAAAGTTTCTTAAAAGGAATTGTCTGACGAAAACGCGCATATCATTAATTTCTTCGATTCATTTTTTATCATTTTTTTCTGGCTGATTATTATTCTGAAATAATTTTTGTTCTATATAACTTCTCTCTTTGTTTTGTAAATGAATTCTCTATTATTATACCTACTTTAGAATTATTGTCTGGTCAAAAGTGGGTTATACTACTGATTTTTCCTGAATTTTATAGTTAATTATATTCTATACATTTTTTTCGACCTCAAAGTTATGTCGGAATTATTTTTGTTCTTAAGAAGCTCCTCCCTTTATAGGAATTGTTCGATAAAGACTCTTAACACTACTGAAAACTTTAGGAAAAATTGGCTAAACTACTTATTTTATAGATTCTCTTTTCCTCTGTCAATTATTACATTGAAATTCCTTTTAATTGTCATGAACTAAAGTTTCTTAAAAAGAATCGTCTTTTGACAGAAATATATCACTGATTTCTTTGATTTATTTTTTATAATTTTTTTCTGACTTTTATTATTATTATTTATATTATTATTCTGAATATTATTATTCTGAAATAATTCTTGTTCTATATACCTTCTTTTTTTTTGTAAATGAATTTTCATTATTATACCTACTTTAGAATTATTGTCTGGTCAAAAGTGGGTTATACTACTGATTTTTCCTGAATTTTATAGTTAATTATATTCTATACATTTTTTTCGGCCTCAAACTTAGGTCTGAATTATTTTGGTTCTTTCGAAGATTCTCCCTTTAGGGGAATTATCCGATAAAGACCCTTTATACTACTAAATACCTGACAAAAAATTGGCTCAACTACTTACTTTATAGATTCTCTTTTCCTCTGTCAATTGTTACATTGAAATTCCTTTTAATTTTCATGAACTAAAGTTTCTTAAAAAGAAACGTTTTTTGACCGAAATATATCACTGATTTCTTCGACTCATTTTTTATAATTTTTTTCTGGCTGATTATTATTTTGAAATAATTCTTGTTCTATATACTTTCTCTCTTTTTTTTTTGTAAATGAATTTTCATTATTATACCTACTTTAGAATTAGTGTTTAATCAAAATTGGGTTATACTACTGATTTTTCATGAATTCTATAGTTAATAATATTTTATACATTTTTGTCGGCCTCAAACTTATGTCTGAATTATTTTGGTTCTTTAGAAGCTCCTCCCTTTAGGGGAATTGTTCGATAAAGACTCTTAACACTACTGAAAACTTTAAGAAAAATTGACTAAACTACTTATTTTATAGATTCTCTTTTCCTCTGTCAATTATTACATTGAAATTCCTTTTAATTGTCATGAACTAAAGTTTCTTAAAAAGAATCGTCTTTTGACCGAAATATATCACTGATTTCTTCGACTCATTTTTTATAATTTTTTTCTGGCTTTTATTATTATTTTTAATATTATTATTCTGAAATAATTCTTGTTCTATATACCTTCTCTCTTTTTTTTTTGTAAATGAATTTTCATTATTATACCTACTTTAGAATTATTGTCCGGTCAAAAGTGGGTTATACTACTGATTTTTCATGAATTCTATAGTTAATAATATTTTATACATTTTTGTCGGCCTCAAACTTATGTATGAATTATTTTTGTTCTTTAGAAGCTCCTCCCTTTAGGGGAATTGTCCGATAAAGACCCTTTATACTACTAAATACCTGACAAAAAATTGGCTAAACTACTTATTTTATAGATTGTCTTTTCCTCTGATAATTATTACATTGAAGTTCCTTTTAATTGTCATGTACTAAAGTTTCTTAAAAAGAATCGTCTTTCTGACCGAAAAGTGCATATATCATTGAATTCTTCGATTGATTTTTTATAATCTTTCTTCAGACTGGTTATTATTCTGGAATAATTCTTGTTCTATACAACTTCTTCCCTTTTTTTTGTAAAGGAGTTTTCTATTATTATACCCACTTTAGAATTACTGTCTGATCAAAAGTGGGTTATACTTCTGCTTTTTCGGGAATTTTATAGTTATATTTTAAACATTTTTTTCGGCCTCAAAGTTATGTCGGAATTATTTTGGTTCTTTACAAGCTCCTCCCTTTAGGGGAATTGTCCGATAGAAACTCGTTATACTACTAAATACCCGACAAAAAATTGGCTAAACTACTCATTTTATAGATTCTCTTTTCCTCTGAAAATTATTACTTTGAAATTCCTTTTAATTGTCATGAACTAAAGTTTCTTAAAAGAAGTCGTCTGTCTGACGAAAACGTGCATATCATTGATTCCTTCGATTTATTTTTTATAATTTTTTTCTGGCTGATTATTCTGAAATAATTCTTGTTCTATATAACTTCTCCCTTTTTTTTGTAAATGAGTTTTCTATTATTATACCTACTTTAGAATTATTGTTTAATCAAAAGTGGGTTATACTACTGATGTTTCATGATTTTTATAGTAAATTATATTCTATACATTTTCTTCGGCCTCAAAGTTATGTCGGAATTATTTTTGTTCTTTAGAAGCTCCTCCCTTTAGGGGAATTGTCCGATAAAAACCCTTTACACTACTGAATACTTGAAGAAAAATTGGCTAAACTACTTAGGGTACCGGTCACGGGTATCAGACCGGTTCACTCGCATCTCATCGGAGAAGAATTCTTGTCTTTTACATTTAATAACTCGGGAAGGAAACGCGACTGTAACTTTTGGCAAAAAGCATTGAGAAGATTAAGAAATTTCGCGTCGAAAGAACCATATATGAATAACTTTGGGATATTTTTAGTCAAGATAGAGTTTAAGAAAACTAGAAGGAAATAATGTGCTAGGTGAAAAATTTTCGACCCTTTTTTCAATTCTTGAAAAAATGTAGAAAAGATTTAGGAGAATTTTGAAAAAAATTCATTGCGATCCTTTAAAATATAAGATTCAAAATGAAACCTAGAAACTTCAAATATCTTTACTAATCATCTAGTAATAATTAAAAATATGCCATCATATTTTTATCTTCACGAGACTTTATGAATATGTAGTGAATGCGAGCAAATGCTTGTTCGCCGCATGTTTAGAACTTGAAGCAGGTCCAACTTGTGCATAAAAAAATTTTGGGATAAGGGGGCACCTTATTTATTTTTCGTTATAACTTCAAAATATAATTAAACTACAATTAATTATTGATTAAAATTAATTATTAATAATTAATTGTAATTTAATTAGATTTTAAAGTCATAGCGAGAAATAAAAAAAGTGCTGCTTGTTCCCGAATTTTTTTTATGTACAAGACGGGCCTGCTTCAAGTTCTAAACATGCGACGATCAAGCCTTTGCTCGCATTCATTACATATTCATGGAGCCTCGCGAAAATAAAAATATGATGGCACATTTGTATTTATGACTAGATGATTAGTAAAGATATTTGGAGTGTCTAGGTTTCATTTTGAAGCTTATACTTTAAAGTACCACTCTGAATTTTTTCAACATTCTCCTAAATATTTTCTACATTTTTCCAGGAATTGAAAAAAGGGTCGAAAATTTGTCACCTAGCACATTATTTCCTTTTAGTTTACTTAAATTCCATCTTGGCTAATTGTAAGAATATCCCAAAGATATTATACATTATTTTCTTCTAGTTTACTTAAATTCTATCTTGACTAATTGTAAGAATATCCCAAAGTTATTCACATATGGCTCTTTCGACGCGAAATTTCCTAATCTTTTCAATGCTTTTTTCCAAAAATTACAGTCGCGTTTCCTTCCCGAGTTATTAAATGTAAAAGACAAGAATTCTTTTCCGATGAGATGCGAATGAAGCGGTCTGATACTCGTAACCGGTACTATATTTTATAGATTCTCTTTTCCTTTGTCAATTGTTTGAAATTCCTTATAATTGTCATGAACTAAAGTTTCTATAAAATCATTTCTTGTAATGTTTAAAAAATGTCTAAAATCTAGAATATTTTATTGCATAATTCTGTTATTGTTATAAGGTATGGTGCTCTGTCACAAGATACAAGAAATTATTAAATTAAATCATATAATATTAAATGAAGTAAAATAAATGATTAAATTCGGTAAATTTTGGTCCTTTGTGTATGAATGAAGTACTTAATTAGGAGATGAGGATGAAGGTATCTTTCTCCAAGTGAATTTGGGTACTTAGAGTCGTGTACTTACAGAGGCTCGACAAATAGTCTGATATTCTGGTATAGTTGGAGGCAAATAAGCGTAGTTTAGAGTCGAGTGAGTAGGAGGGTTGATTTGAGAGGTGGGGGGATGGAGTTTCACGGCGTTACTTATGCAATGTAAAGCGGCGGCCTAGAGACCAACCAAATTCATGCCCTTGGAGTACAACCCTTGGTGGAAGGGTCGCCAAGAACCCCTAATATTACTTACGTGTAGGCCGCTCGAGCCACTCGCCTTTATATAGAGCCTGTATAATACTCTTCGGTAGGCAATTCGGGGGTGGTTCGTATCAAGGGTGCGTGTGGGGTACTCTCGACTCGATCCTGCCAGTCTCTCAAATTACCCATCGTTTAGAGCTCGTTTTCACCATCGCTGCAAGTGCATACAAATATATATGCTGATTTTCAAAGGGATTTCGAGTGAAGGGCGACTGGGAGTTCATTTCATCAGGATAATAAAAGAAAAATAGTCGATTTAGCTGCAGACATTGAAAAAATGTGTACACAGATGAAACTTGAGTTTCTATTAGAACCGATTTTTGCACCCAGAACGACAAATTTAGGCCAAAGGAGACTTTAATTCGACTTTCACAGGAGTTCAAGGTGAACCAAAAAAAAGTTAAAAATGATCTAACATGAGAAAAATGATCAAAAATGAACTAACATGAGACTCTGACTTGGTTCAAAATGAACCGAAGAGCGGTTCGGTGTAAACCAAAATCGGGTTTATTTTGAACCGAAATTATGTTCTTGTGGTAGTTCATTGTTGTCAATCACTTTGAGCTTTTTCGGTTCATCTTAAGCTTGCAGATTAGTAATTTTTAAGGTAAATAATACTCTCCAAATCTGAATCAGTGAGAAGTGTGTCACTAAATCAAATCAGTAAGGATTTTCACTGCCGATCAGTGAGGTTTCACTGATGTTTTCAGTGAAATCTCACTGATTCAGATTTAGAGAGTAGACGCAAACTTTTGTGGTGGAATTTGACTCTCACTTTTATTAAAGATGCTACAACAGTGAACTATCAGTTTTTTTCTATGAACCTTCATTGAGAAAATGTATTTAATAAACTTATAAACAACGGTACATCATGTGATCAAGATACATCTCATCATGATTCGTCACATCTTTATGAAAGAATTACCAACCAAGGGCCTTTGTCGACAGCTGCCTTATTCTTCCATTTCCTACTGAAAGGAAGATATCAAAATGGAGAGAGAAGGAAGTAGCAGGGATCTTTGACAAATTCGATTCGCGTGTCACGGCCCGTGGAACACGGTGAGAGCCGGAAAAGTGGCGGAGAATGTATATTCTTTCATTTGTATAGGTATACACATGTACAGAATACTTATATAAGCTGCTCGTAGACTCGTTGTCGCTAAATCAGCTAAATGGTTGCCAAGACCAACGGCTGCGAGAAAACCCATGTAAGCGAGATGCGACAGGCATGGCTGACGCCATTCTGCGACTTGTGAATATTTTATGCGCTACTGTTTTCGTAAAGAGAGAACAGCAGCTAGAGAAAGAGAGACCTTCTGCACTCGTAAATTTAAGAGACTGTACACACACCCAGAATTTAGAACTCGACGAGCATAAATAAGAACCCATATCCCACACCTAATTCACTCGAACACCCTTCGACTCTACAATCCCTTAAGCGGCCGACAAATAATTCAAGGAGAAAGTTTCACGTTGGATGTCACGAAATTGATTTGCCAACAAATTATGTCTAAATTTGTGCTAGATTTAGGGTTGAAAAAAACTTCAATTACTTCACCTGAAGTTTTATTCAATTACTATAACTGAAACAATTTTCAACGAAAAGTAAATGAATTTTCAACCAAAAGTAAATGAATTTTCAACCTAAAGTAAATTAATTTTCAACCAAAATGAATGAATTTTAAATCATAAGTTAATTAATTTTCAACCAAAATGAATGAATTTTCAACAAAAAGTAAATAAATTTTCAAACACAGTAAATGAAGTTTAAATCATTAGTTCATGAATTTTCAATCACAGTAAATGAAGAGTGGTTGAAATTTTATACATTTTAATTTCAAAAATTTTCTAGCAGTGTACAGTATTATATCTGAAAGTATCTTAATGTAAACTGTTAGAAAAATCTTCAATTATTTTACTTGCAATTTTATTAAATTACCGTAACTGAATCAATTCTCAACGAGAATTAATAAATTTTCAACCACGATAGGTGAAATTTTAATCACCAGTAAATGAATTTTCAATCGCAGTAAATGAAAAGTGGTTGAAATTACACAAATTTTCTAACAGTGTAAAGTAGTGTACAGTATCAGTGTAAAAAACTCAATGCTTTTTTTTGATGACGCACCCCCTAAACTTGTTCTATTTAGTGAAAAAATTAATGCATAGTTTTCTTTTCTTTTTAAAGTAATTTTAAACCGTAGTCCTAGGCCCCTAAACTGTCTCAAAATGATTAAAATGATCAATTAATGTTAATTTTCATAAATATAATAATTGTTTGCCAGTAAATATACCGTACGTTCAGGAAAAAAAATTTGACCCAATTAGACCAAAAATAATACCCCTAAGTGCAAAAACTACCCTTTATAGAGGTTAAAATATTATATTTATTTTTCCAATATCATTTTTCTCTAATTACTAATAATAATACATAACTATGAACTTCGTAGTTATATATTATTAGCAGCAGGAGAAAAATGATATTGGTAAAATAAATATAATATTATAACCTCTATAAAAGGTAGTTTTTGTCACTTAGGGGTAGTATTTTTGGTCTAATTGGGTCAAATTTTTTTTCCTGGACGTACGGTATATTCTCTGGTAAACAATTATTATATTTATGAAAATTAACATTAATTAATCATTTAAATCATTTTGGGACAGTTTAGGGGCCTAGGACCACGCACTGTGATTAAAAATTTATTTATTGTCTTTGAAAAGTAATTTATTTTAGTTGAAAATTCATTTACTTTTGTTTCTTTGTTGAAAATTGTTTCAGTTATGGTAATTAAATAAAACTTCGAGTAAAGTAATTGAAGTTTTTTAACAGTATGCATTTTGATATTTTCAGACACATTAGGGTGTCCTAAAAAAACTCAATGTTTTTTTATGACAAACCCCTTAAACTTGTTCTATTTGGTGAAAAAATAAATGTATATTTTTCTTTTCTTTTTAAAATAATTTTTAACCGTGGCACAGTGGGAAAAAACACTTTTTTGGGACAAAAATCAGCCGACTCCTCAAATCTCAATGGATCGGAGCTTTTTTTTTTAAATACTCATGTAGGATCGTACTTTAACGCATAGGTGCATGTTTTTTGAATTTGTTATTTAATAATTTGTTATTTAACTAAAAAATTGCAATTGGTTATATTTGTGATGTTTAATTAGCTCCATTCATTGATATTTTTGCAAAAAGGTATAGAATTAGTAAATTTACTTTTTTTGAATAAAAATGTAACTTATAGATAAATATCCTGCATTTTGGTAATTGTTATAAACAAATTAATGAATATAACTTTTAACTGCTGCATTTTCGGAATTGGAATGTATTACTTACATAGATTTTGTTATCGAAATGTGAAGAATCAATTTTTAATTGCGAAAAATCACCAATCAACTATAAACGTTAATAGTTTAAACAATTTTCATAAACAAATTCACTTATTTGGCATATCTATGCATCGAAAATTTTGCTTTTCTGTGGAATCATTCATTTTCATGTGAAGAAAACAAATTTTACACATTAGAGTTCCATGAAACAACATTTGCCATTGTTATAAACAATTTTTATAAACAAATTCACTTTTTTGGCATTTATATGCATCGAAAATTTTTCTTTTCTGTGGAATCATTCATTTTCATGTGAAGAACAAGAATGGTACACATTCAAGTTCCATTAAACAACATTTGTCATTGTTATAAACAATTTTTATAAACAAATTCACTTTTTTGGCATTTATATGCCTAGAAAATTTGTCTTTTCTGTGGAATCATTTCTTTTCATCTAAAGAATAGAACTTGTGCAAAACTGACTTCCATCCAACAAATTGGATGTGTTATTTAAACAAATTCACTTATTTTAGTGTCATTGCAATTGGCTATATTGATATCAAAACGTATTCCATGACAATATTCCAGCTTCTCTACCAAACGTCAAAATTGCAGCGATGAAAGAGGTTTTTTTTGGCAATATAATCGATATAACCAATGGCAGTGACACTATAATAAGTTAATTTGTTCGTAAAAATTGTTTATAACAATGATAAATTTTGTTGGATGGAAGTCAGTTGTGCACAAGTTCTATTCTTTAGATGAAAAGAAATTATTCCGCAGAAAAGACAAATTTTCTATGCATATAAATGCCAAAAAGTAAATTTATTTATAAAAATTGTTTATAACAATGACAAATGTTGTTTCATGGAACTCTAATGTGTACCATTCTTGTTCTTCACATG
>JBAGKK010054027.1:0-28196 GCA_037177015.1 Euceroptres primus
AAATAGATATATATATATATATATAGATATATATATATATATATATATCACTTTAAATGTCAAATCATTCAGAAACTCTCAAGTAATTTTGGTAATACCTTAGAAGCCAGAACTGCTATGGATGTTAATAAATACACTAAAAAAATCATTAATATCTCAATGTTAAAAATCGAAAACTTACAATCTCAACAAAAACCGAAACTCATTACTGATAGTAATAATTGAGTGGTAAATATGTTTAACAAAAATATTCCTGACAAAGCAAGGGAAATGATCAGTCTAGGTGGTAATTTCGTTTTACCTTATACCAAAAAAATTTTCCTATAGCTAAATTAATCTGTAATATTGAACACAATATGAAAAACATCGAACCTGATGTCAGAAATACAATAAGAAATAAAGTTACTTATTGGACCCAAAACTGGATTTACAAAAGCAATACTTTTACAAAAAACTTCATTCTACAGGAAAATTTTAAAAAACTAAGGAATTTATTAATACAAATAAAGATATTTTAATTATTAATGCGGATAAAAGCAATAAAAGTGTGATAATGAGTCAAGCAGATTACATTACTAAAGCTTTACGCTTGTTAGAAGATAAAAACAACTAGAAGATAAAACAACTTATAAAATTATAAAAAAAAATACAATATAAAATAAAGTTACTTATTGGATCCAAAACTGGATTTACAACAGCAATACTTTTACAAACAATTTTATTCTACAGAAAAATTTAAAAAACTAAGGAATTTATTAATACAAATAAAGATATTTTAATTATTAATGCGGATAAAAACCATAAAAGTGTGATAATGAATCAAGCAGATTACATTACTAGAGCTTTACGCTTGTTAGAAGATAAAACAACTTATTAAACTATAAAAAAAGAAATACAATAAGAAATACAGTTACTTATTGGACTCAAAACTGAATTTACAACAGCAATACTTTTACAAACAACTTCATTCTACAGTATAATTTTTAAAAAACTAAGGAATTTATTAATACGAATAAATATATTAATACAAATATTTTAATTATTATTGCGGATAAAAGCAATAAAAATGTGATAATGAATCAAGCAGATTACATTACTAGAGCTTTACGCTCGTTAGAAGATAAAACAACTTATTAAATTATAAAAAAAGAAATACAATAAGAAATAAAGTTACTTATTGGATCCAAAACTGGATTTCCAACAGCAATACGTTTACAAAAAACTTTATTCTACAGGAAAATTTTTAAAAAACTAAGGAATTTATTAATACAAATAAAGATATTTTAATTATTAATGCGGATAAAAGCAATAAAAGTGTGATAATGATTGAAGCAGATTACATTGCTAAAGCTTTACGTTTGTTAGAAAATAAAACAACTTATAAGATTATAAAAAAAAGAAATACAATAAAAAATAAAGTTACTCATTAGACACAAAACTGGATATAATCATATACATCAGCAATACTTTTACAAACAACTTCATTCTACAGGAAAATTTTAAAAAACTAAGGAATTTATTAATACAAATAAAGATATTTTAATTATTATGCGGATAAAAGCAATAAAAGTGTGATAATGAATGAAGCAGATTACATTACTAAAGATTTACGCTTGTTAGAAGATAAAACAACTTATTAAATTATAAAAAAAGAAATACAATAAGAAATAAAGTTACTTGTTAGACCCAAAACTGGATTTACAACAGAAATACTTTCACAAACAACTTCATTCTACAGGAAAATTTTAAAAAACTAAGGAATTTATTAATACAAATAAAGATATTTTAATTATTAAAACAATATTCTACTTTGAACGCTCGAAAGAAAAGCTATTTTTGTGAATTTTTTCTGAGATTATTAATAATGTTATCGATGTAGGGTTTGTTAGGCTTAATAAATACACTCTTGAAATATTAAAAAAAAATTTTTCTTTTATTTTATGCACTTTTTATACATAAAAACGTCAGTCAAAATCAACTCAAAAAGTAGGTAGGTCCGCGCTGTTACAAAAATCTCGAGAATGGCCGGTCTGAAACAAAAAAATTAAACAGTTTTAGATTCAGTATGACTCCAGCAACCAGCTGAACTAGAATTATTTTAAAACTTTAATTTTAACTGTTTTTTTTTCAAAAAACTGTGAAAATAAACCCACTTTTTTTGTTTTTTGTTTGTTTTATTGCCACCATTTTGTTATTTTTGCATGTATATCTTTCTACTTTTGGAGGAGTTGATTTTGACTGACGTGTTTATGTATAAAAAGTGCATAAAATAAATGAAAAAAAATTATAATGTATTTCAAGAGTGTATTTATTAATCCTAACAAACCATACATCGATATCATTATTAATAATCTCAGAAGAAATTCACAAAAATAGCTTTTTTTCGAGCGTTCAAAGTAGAATACTGCCTTAATGCGGATAAAAGCAATAAAAGTGTGATACTGAATCAAGCAGATTACACTACTATAGCTTTACGGTTGCTAGAAGATAAAACAACTTATAAAATTATAAAAAAGGCCCTACTAGAAAATTTAAAACTAATTTAACTGAATTACTAACTACTTTCAAAAACAACTTTATTAACGACGATACTTACAATTATTTAAACTGCACAAATGGCAATGCACCACGTTTTTAAGGACTTCCAAAATTACACAAAATTAATTGTCTACTCAGACCTATCACCTCTTTTTCTGGTTCACCATTTTATTGTCTTTTTAAATCTCTAGTAAAGTCTTTACAAAAAATCGTGGGGAAAAATGATTATCATATAAAAGATAGTTGGGATTTCAAAAACAAAATAGATAAAATAACAGTTCCAAAAGACTTCGTTATCATTTCTCTTGATATCGTATCCATCTATACTAATATCTCATGGAATTTAATCCATGGTGCAATAGGTAAACGTTGGAAAGAAAGAAAACCCCAAGAAATCAAACCCCATATTTTTTTATCTAAAGAAGACTTTGATAAAGCTCTGAAACTATGCTAAGAGTTATCTTACTGTCAGTTCAATGGTAAATTTTACCAACAAATTTACGGGTTACCCATAGGATCTCCAATATCAGCTGCTGCAGCTAATATTGTCATGGAAGAAATTGAAAATAAAATCTTAAAATCACTTAATTACTCAATCACATTCTACTTCCGTTATATCGATGACACCTTAATTTGCCTACCAAAAAATAAAGTTAACGAATTTCTAAATAAATTTAATACTGTTGACAATAAACTTAAATTTACCATGGATCTGGCTAAAGATAATGAAATAAGCTTTCTAGATCTAGCATTAAAAATCGAAAACAGTAGTTTGTACAAAGTTTTGTACAAGTTACATTTGTAACTAACTGGTATCGCAAACCAGTTTGGTCAGGTAGACTTCTGAACTTTGACTTTTGTCAGCCAATCTATCATAAAATTAGTATTATTTATTGCTTATTCGATAGAGCGATAAAACTGGCTGATGCTAGATTCCACAAAGAAAACTTAGATTTTGTGCAGAAAACACTGGAAAAAATGACTTTCCTTCTGATTTGTTAAAAACTAAAATCGCTGAAAGATACAAATACATAATTAATTTACAAAAAACTATATCTACGCAATCTACATAACCTGAGGATAGCAACCTTTAAAAAATGGTTGTATTACCCTACATTCAAAATTTAGATGAATGTTTTTTTAGAATTTTCAAAAAGAGTAATCTTCAATTAGTTTTTTCAATCAACAATAATTTAAGAAAAGCCTTACTCAGAAGTACTAAAGATAAAATTGAAAAAGAAAACAAATGTTACTGCGTTTATAAACATATATGTAAAGAATAGGGAACACGAAAGATCTATAAAAACAAAAAGAAACAAATGCAGCCTTAGCTGAACATGTTTATGACTTTGCACATAACTTTGACTTCGATTTAAATAACGTTGAAGTTTTAGAACTGGAGCCTAATATTAATAAACGTTTACTATTAGAAATGGTACATATACAAAGAGATAAAAACTCTATTAACTTCAGATCAGATATTCAAAAATTAAGCACCATATACAATAATTTAATTGTACAAATATACGTTTTGAAAATTTAAATTTTCCGGGCTTAGGACGTATATGCGGCATTATTTCTCAAGTGTACCCACCCCAAAAAATGTATTTCTCTGATCGGGCCCAAATTTACAAAAAGTTGAGTCCTATTAGCTGGCACTTCAAAAAAGAAAGATTGACCAGTTTGGTCAAAAACTCGCCGAGGTAGAGGGGGTGAAATTTTTCTACTTTGTACAAAGAGCCCCTATTTCGGATATAAAAATCTTTTTATGTATGGCACATAAAAAATTTTGACCCAAACGGTTTCGATAGTTTTTTTCCCAATCTTTACATAAAAATCTCCACATAAAAAAATATCACTATAATTTTTGCACTCCTAGAGAAAAAATGTAAAGATTTCAAGCTTGTGACGTTAAAACTTTTTTTTAAATTAGAAAACGGTTAAAAGTTTTTCTTAAATTTTAGAAACGAGTTTCGAGAATAATTCTCAAAAAATGTGGTGAGATATTTGTTTCTTACATGTGTTTCATGTACACATTTAGTGATTTCCTATCTTGGCAATAAGACATACATTTTTAGAGTTTGCAATAAATTTTAAGATTCTTCGTTTTTGAACAATATTCGCAGAAATTGCTTATTATTAATAAAATACTATACATTTTCATTTTTAATATTAACATATTCAATTTTTATGTTTGACAAAACAAGGTTTTGTTATCAAGCTGAAAATACGCTTGTCATAATTTTCATTTGACCGAAATTCTTGTTACCCATTAATCATTTTCATAATTTTTATTAAAAGAATAAAGATATTAAAAAGAAAGTCATACTATCTGGTAAATTTTAAAAATATTGCAAAATAATATCTTTTGATGCAAAAGAATCAAAATCAAACTATCGAAATAAATTATTTTCCGTAATCACCGAGCAGAATTATTATAGTTACTAGAATTTACATTATGGTTACTAGAAAATGCAAAATAATACAATTTTCTTATTTTTTAAAGGAATAAAAAATTATTTTAGAAAGTACACGGTTTTGAAATAATAATATTTCTCAACAATTTTTTTGAATCAACCCTTTCATACGGATAATCCTAAGTAAAAAATAGTTTTCTCAATATTAAACCAACTTTCCAAAACTTTCTTCTTTACTATTAAAACGATTTATAAATTTAAGTAATCAAATTTTGCTTCCTAGTATATTAATTTTAATTTTTTGCAACAAGAAAAAAATTTTCAAGAAACACTTAAAAATGAGATTTTTATGAGACCGTTAAAAGTTTTTCTTAAATTTTAGAAACGAGTTTCTAGAATAATTCTTAAAAAATGTGGTGGTATATTTTTTTATTACATATGATTCATGTCCACATTTAGTGCTTTCCTATTTTGGCAATAAGACATACATTTTTAGAGTTTGCAATAAATTTTACGATTCTTCGTTTTCTTCTTCAATCTTCAATTTTTCTTTCATATCGAATAGGAAAACATACAAACTTAGAGGTCCCACACGTGTCATAAATATTTGTAAAATATGTTGCTAATTATTAATATGATTATTCCCGAAAATACGCTTGTCATAATTTTTATTTGACCGAAATTCTTGCTATCCAATAATCATTTTCATAATTTTTATTAGAAGAATGAAGATATTAAAAAGAAAGTCATACTATCTAGTAAATTTTAAAAATATTGCAAAATAATATCTTTTTATGTAAAAGAATCAAAATCAAACTATCGAAATAAATTATTTTCCGTAATCACCGAGCAGAATTATTATAGTTACTAGAATTTGCATAATAGTTACTACAAAATGAAAAATAATACAATTTTGTTATTTTAAAAGAATTAAACATTATTTTAGAAAAATTTTTGGGAACCAACCCTTTCATACGGATAATTGTAAGTAAAAAATAGTTTCATCAATATTAAACCGACTTTTCAAGACTTTCTTCTTTTTTAGTAAAACGATTTACAAATTTACGTAATCAAATTTTTGTTCCTACTATATTAATTTTAATTTTTTGCAACAAGAACAAAGTTTTCAACAAACAATTTAAACCTTTCTTCTTTATTAGTAAAACGATTTACAAATTTACGTAATCAAATTTTGGTTCCTACTATATTTAATTTTAATTTTTTGCAACAAGAACAAAGTTTTCAACAAACAATTTAAAATAACCATTAAAAGTTCTTCTTAAATTTTAGAAACGAGTTTCGAGAATAATTCTTTAAAAATGTGGTGAGATATTTTTTTATTACATATGATTCATGTCCACATTTAGTGCTTTCCTATTTTGGCAACAAGGCACACATTTTTAGAGTTTGCAATAAATTTTACGATTCTACGTTTCTAAACAATATTCGTAGAAATTGCTAATTATTAATAAAATACTATACATTTTCATTTCTGATACTAACATATTCAATCGTTATGTTTGACAAAAAAAGGTTTTGTTATCAATAATTTTTTGTATAGTCGTGTCGAATAAGAATATTAAAAGAATTAAGAAAGTGAAAAAAGTCACACAATTTGCCTAATATTTAAAAAATATTGCAAAATGAAGATAATTTTTTCTACAAAAGAAATTATTGAAATAAATTATTTGGTGTAGCAATTCAGACGTATCATTGATTAACTATTCCTTTCGTTTCAAGCCTTAAAAAATAGTGGCGAAGCGCAATTCAGTCCGATAATTCTTTGGAAAGCTATCGTGTTAACAGACAGACAGACATCGACGTAAAACCGTTTTTTCTCACTCAGGGGGATTAGGTGCAGTAAAGTTAGGTGCAGTAAAATTTTAAAAACGTGGGATTTTATGAAAACTGGAAAAGTCAGTTTTCCCAAAAAATCAATACCTTCACATATAATAAGAATGTGAAAAGTAAAATGCAATTTATAAAAAAGTAGTGGCTGTCGAACAAAAAATTTTGGAATATAATCAAATTTCTGCTTTTCTGCACATCATTCTTTTCCTATTATTACAAAATATATTCTCGATATTTCTTTATATACATATGACTCATGTCAGCACACTTAATAATTACCTAACTTTAACAACAATAAACACATTTTACGAGTCTACAATAAATTTTACGATTTTTTGAATTTTTACGAGTTTTTGAGTCATTCTATTTTCATGACAGATATGCAAACCTGGAAATTTCGAGGCCAAACACTTGTTGCAAATGTTTTGTAGAATATATTGTTAATAATTATTGAAATACTACTGGGCATATATTTTTCATTCTAATAATATATAAAAACATTCAATTCTGACCTTCAACAAGAAAAAGAGAAAGAGGGCTGATCAGGGCTTTTTCCACACGGGTAAGAATAAATCTATTATTAATGTAAATATGTAAGTCCATTATTAATGTAATGTAAGTAGGAAAAAGTAAATTTGAAGCCTCTATACATGCATAAATAAATCAAATTGATTAAAAAATTTAAAATTCCCCTTCGACCACAAAATTATTGACAGCACCGTCTCGGGGCGTGTTTTATATCAACCGCAAGATCTATAAAAAAATTTAATAAGAATTAAAACCAAAGTTTATATTAATTTTGTGAAGTCTTTAGACCATTGAAAATAATACTCTTTTTCGTGAAAATTAGAGATTTATAAAGCTGAGGATTGTTTTAAACAAAATATTGCTAGTATTATTATTTTTCGCTCTTTTTCTATACTCAAATACATTTTAGAAATTTTGTAAATAAAGATCTCCAGCGCAAATGTATGTAACTGTCTGACTGCAAAAGAAAACGTTGCAATGAGAAAAAAAACACCTTCTTCTTTGAATAATTGCTTCCTCATAGGAAGCTTTAAAACAATGAAAAATTTCGAATATCATTTTCTGACATTTCTTGACCTAATTCGACACAGAACTCCAAAATGAGGTTTTTAACAAATTTTGTGTGTGTATGTGTCAACAATGCCTTTTTAATCATATCTTGCAAACGAGTTGAGCTAGGATCTAGTGAATTGGAGGAATTATAGTTCTATATGCTATCCAAAATTTTTCCAGTTTTGAGTCGAATCAGATGACAAGAAATATTTTGTTTTTGATTTTACATTTTTCTCAACAAATCGTTATAGATGTTATCTTTTTTTCAATTTTGGTTACAGTCAAGAACACTTATTCTCGATTCGGAGGTTGCATTGAAATACAATTTTTTCTATAAAAAAGATTGAGTCTTATTAATTAACTTAATTAAATATATTGACATAACAAAAAGTAAATTAAAAAAATTCGAAATTTTCAATAATTGTTATCACTGTTTTTTAAGTAATAAAAGACTTTCATTAATACCTTTAATGACCAACCATGTAGTTAAAATAGATAACAATAAAAGTTTTTTTTTACATTTGTATCAGAAAAACTTTTTGAATTTTGGGAATATAGCAATATTGCTATATTATTGCTTCCTGTTAGGAAGCAAATTTATTTTATGGCTATGAGGAAGCACAGTGTTCATGTAATGAACGCAATTAAGATACGCTAACATGGAAACACCCGAACCATTTGACAGCGGTTTTTTAAATTTATGCCTGGGTAATTTAATTTAATTTATTTACGTTATTAATTTAATTTATTATCCGAGGTACTTTTAACCTGGATTTAATTAAATTAATTTAATTTATTAATATAATTTATTATCCGAGATACTTTTACCCGCAATTGGACTAAATTTTATTCTTTGCTTTTTCTGTGATTATTTTAGGTCCTGATCAACTGTTAAATAATTATCCTTTATAAAAACTCTCACTGAGAAACATTGGTAGACGAAAGGTGTAAATTAAAAGGTGATCCACGGATTCGGGCCGTTTCTTAATTCGAGGACCTTCTGCGGCCTTCCTCTTGATACAGCAACAAATCGTATTGCCGTATACGTCTATGCATACGTGTAACGAGTTCCGGGATGATTTACGCCTGTTCCTCGTGGAACTAATCTGTATTTGTTTATTTATCCAGACACTCGAAGCGGACCGCGAGGTATGGCCTCGTAGCGATCTCTGGCGTGATTTAGGGTTTCGGGTTTCGATTCACTCGCCGCGCCGGTCCGCTGTGTTTGCCGTTCCGCTGAATTTATTACCGTTCTCAAGAGCAGCCTGTGAGATTGAGATTTACCCCGAGGAGGGTAAGCCAGTTCGTGAAATCGGGACGCGAAATTGGTTTTCAATGGTCTCAAAAGAATCACAAGAAAAAAATCGCAATTTTTGCCAACCTTCTATAGACTCCACGAAATCAGTAGATTACGCCGACATTTATGTCAAATTTCAATACGCGTTCAATTTACCACCACAAACTCGAATCGAAAAGAGAATTTGTATCGAAGATGTTTTTATTATTAATTTCGTGAATTTATGAATCATTCATTATATGAATAATAGTCCAGGCAGCTGGTAGTCTTTTTCCCGAATAATTCCCAGACGCGATTTTTTTTTAAATAGCTTCTTGAGGGGGTCCTAAATGGCCTCTAAAAATTTGTAGAACAGATCAATTGCCAAAGACGTTTTCTTCTTGAAAAGAATTTTCAAAACACGTTTGCGTGGACGAACCATTTCCATTGCGTTGTACAAAGAAAAGTTCAAATTCAAAAAGAAAGTGTACACAATTCTGAGGAAAACAAGAAAAGTTCAAATTCAAAAAGAAAGTGTACACAATTCTGAGGAAAACAAGAAAAGTTCAAATTCAAAAAGAAAGTGTACACAATTCTGAGGAAAACAAAAAAAAAACCTTCTATCTCAAATAGATTTCGAGATACGATAATTTTTAAAAAATCTCTTTTTTCCGAATTTCGTCGAAAAATCACTACTTTTTATAACTTTGTGTGTACCATCTGACCGAATGATTTTATAAAAAAATGTTCAACGAACGAGTGAAAATTCAAGCCTTTATCTTTAATTTGCCATGAAGGACAAAGTCCTAGTTCTAATAGGTCGGCAGTTATGACCTCACAAAGTGGACTACTTTTGACCTATTTTTCCGGGCAGGGCCGTCGAGAGGAAATTCGGGCCCGGGACTACAAAGTAACATAGAATAAAATAAACATATACATAGAATAATAGCATTTGAAATCATGTAATTATATTTGAATAGTTTGCTTGCAGGGTATCAACGTATTGAATATTAATTAATATTATTAATGTTTTCTCGCAAAACAGGGCGTTTCATGGGCAAAGTACGACCGTGATGCCAGGAGATGAAATAAAGTAAATAAAATTCTACGCAAATAAAAAAAAGGGCCTTCTAGTCCTATTAATTTTTGATTTGTGATCTTTCAAAAAGTCCCGTTTTTTTACTAAAATCAGAAAAATTGTGTTTTTTGAAAATATCTCGATTTCTGTTGATTCTCCGATGAAAGGTCGAGAATAGAAATTAAAGTACACTCAATTCTGCGTAAAAATAGGATAAAATAAAGTGTCCTAGTCCTAATAGGTTACAAGTTATGACCCTGGAAAGTGGACCCTTTATGCATATATCATACGGGGCAAGTATGGCCATATTTAAACATTTTTATACAAATTAGTGATTAGCACTAATTGCAAGTAAATAATACACACTTTTTTATTGATAACCAATTAATTGTTTATAACGAAATCATATAAACACCTGCTTTTAGTACTTTTTACCGTTTTTCAGTAATTTTGCGGCAAAAAAGTTATTGTAATTTATTATAAATATGTAATATGCCTTTTAGTATTAATAAGCAATTAAATGTTTATAGCAATATCATATAAAAACGTGTTTTTTGTACTTTTCATCCTTTTTTTCAGTACTGTTGTGTCAAAAAAGTCATTCTAATTTATAATGAATATCGGATATGCCTTATGTTAATAATAATTAATGTTAATAATAATGTTTATAATAATAGTCGTTGTTTATAAAAAAATATTTTTTTCAACAGCTTCTCTACATTTTATTATATAATCAAACTACAGAAACTTGTAATTCGCCCTGAACGTCGGAAATGTATTAAATAATATTTTTTTGTAATTTCACTTAATTATTGAAGTACTTACAAAAAGAAATTGAAAAAATACTGAAGTAATTACAAAAAAATATTATTTAATATATTTTGTGACATTTAGGACGAATTACAAGTGTCTGTAGGATAATTGTATAATAAAATGTAAAAAAACTGTTGAGAAAAATACTTTTTTATAAACAATGACTATTTTATTATTAACATAAGGCATAAATATATATTCATAACATAACATAACATAACATAAATATATATTAATATAACATAACATAAATATATATTCATTACAAATAAGATTAACTTTATTGCCACAAAAATACGGAAAAAAGGATGAGAAGTATAAAAAACATTTTTTTTATTGTATTGTTATAAACAATTACTTGTTTATTAATACGAAAACACATTTTGCAGATTTATAATATATTATAATAACTTTTTTGCCTCATAAGTACTCAAATACGGTCAAAAAGTACTAAAAACCGTTGTGTAAATAATTTTGTTATAAAAAATTAATTGCTTATTAATATCAAAAGGCATATTACATATTTGGGACATTATTTCTCAAGCGTACTCACCCCAAAAAATGAATTTCTCCGATCGGGTTAAAATTTACAAAAAGTTTAGTCCTATTAGATGTCACTTCAAAAACAAAAAAGATTTAGTCAAAAACTCATCGAGGTAGAGGGGGTGAAATTTTTGTACTTTGCGCAAAGAGCCTCTATTTCGGATATAAATATCTTTTTATGTATCGCATATAAAAAACGTTGACTTCACCGTTTTCGATAGATTTTTTCTCAGTCTTTCGAATGAAATAAAAAAAACTTTGAATAATTCAAAATTTAGCCATCATTTTTAAAAATCTAAAATATTTTTCATTTTTTTTTTCAAGTTCGACCCCATTTTTCTTTTATTTTTAAACTAAAAATATAGCTTGAGATGCTTACTTTCAGATCCTTAAATAGCAAAATGTCGTTTTTTGTTGTTTTTGAGAAATTGAAGTTTAAGTAACCTAGTAAATTCAAAAAAATTTTCCTATGCGCGAAAAAAATTCAGAAAATTTTATGCATGTACAGTTTTCGATAACAAACAATATCGTAAAAATAGAAATTCAAACAAATTTTTTGTTGAGTTTAGAATTTTTTGAAAATTTTCAAAATTGAAATTTTTTGAATTTGATTAATTGTGCATTTTTAATGTGCAAGTTACATGTAATGTACATAATATAATAAGTTTAAATATTATTTGTACATTGAAAGTGCGCAATTAACCAAATTAAAAAATTTCATTTTTCAAAATTTTCAAAATATTCTAAAATCAACAACAAATTTTTTTTGAATTTCTGTTTTTACAGAATTTTCTGTTTTTCTTCTGTTTTTTTCTGTTATGAAAAACTGTATATGCAAAAAATTTTCCGAATGTTTTTTGCGCGTAGGAAAATTTTTTTGAATTTACTAAGTGAATTAAACTTCAATTTTTCAAAAATAATAAAAAACGCCATTTTGCTATTTAAAGGGTTTGGAAGTAAGCATCTCAAGCTTTATTTTTATTTTTAAAAAAATAAAAGAGGAGTCGAACTTGAAAAAAAATCAAAAATATTTTTGATTTTCAAAAATGATGGCTAAATTTTGAATTTTTCGAAATTTTTTTGTATTTCATCGAAATACTGGGAAAAAATCTATCGAAAACGTTTGTATTAAACTTTTTTATATGCCATACATAAAAAGATATTCATATCCGAAATAGAGGCTCTTTGCGCAAAGTACAAAAATTTCATCCCCTCTACATCGGCGAGTTATTGACTAAACTGATCAATCTTTTTTTTTTTGTAGTGCCATCTAATAGGAATAAAGTTTTTGTAAATTTGAGCCTGATCGGAGAAATTCATTTTTTTGGCTGAGAAATAATGCCCCATTTATAATAAATTATAACTTTTTTGCCGTAAAAGTACTGAAAAACGGTAAAAAAGTGCTAAAAACAGGTGTTTAAATGATTTTTTTATAAATAGTTAATTGTTTATCAATAAAGAAGTATGCATTATTTACTTGCAATTAGTGCTAATCACTTAATTTGCATAAAAATGTTCAAATATGGCCGTATTTGCCCCGTATGGTATATGCAAAAAGGGTCCACTTTTCAAGGTCATAACTTGTAACCTATTAGGGCTAGGGCACTTTATTTTATCCTATTTTACGCAGAATTGAGTCTACTTTAATTTCTTCGCTCGACCTTTCATCGGAGGATAAACAGGAAACGAGTTATTTTAAAAGAACTCAATTTTTCTGATTTTAGTGAAAAAAATGCAAAAAATGGGACTTTTTGAAAGATCACAAATCACAAACTAATAGGTCTAGAAGGCCCTTTTTCTTTTTATTTACGTAGAATTTTGTTTACTTCATTTTATCCTCTGGCATCACTATCGTACTTTGCCCGTGGAACGCCCAGTTTCGAGAAAACTCCGCAGGGGAAATTGTTATGCAAAATAAGTCAAACTGCCGACCTGTTAGAGCTAGGACTTTACCCTTTATCGAAAATTAAGGATAAACACTTGAATTTTCACTCGCCTGTTGAACATTTTTTCATAGAATTATTCAGTCAGATGATACACACAAAGGCTAAATTTTTATTCAGACAATTTCACGTTTTTCAAAATACATGTGTTGTGATGGAAAAAAAATGAAAATTTAACCGATATTTGGGTAAAAAAAAACAAAGTTACAAAAAGTAGTGATTTTTCGACGAAATTCAGAAAAAAGGGGTTTTTTGAAATTACCGTATCTCTAAACCTATTAGAGATAGAAGTTTTTATTTTTTGTTTTTCTTAGAATTGTGTACACTTTGTTTCTTAATTCGAACTTTTTTTTGTACAACGCAATGGAAATGGTCCGTCCACACAAACGTGAGTTTTGAAAATTCTTTTAAAAAAAAACCCTTTTAGCAATCGATCTGCTCTACAAATTTTTAGAGATCATTCAGAACCCCGTCAGAAAGCTATTTAAAAAAAATCGCGTCTGGAAATTATTCGGGAAAATCATGCTTTTTTATGACATGCTGCGTGGACTATAACAAGTAGTTCCTTCAAGAATAACGAGTTCGGAATTTTGCATAATAAATAATTTTGTTTTAAATTTCAATTTATACTCGTTAATAATAATTCAGCCTGCGCAATATTGGCTTTATGATTTATTTTAAAACGTAATTTATAAATTAATATTCTCATTTTATTTTTGCCATACAAAAGTTACTGGATAAATAAATAACATGTTTGTATTGCTCTATATTCATTCACTCCCCTTGGTTCAAAGGGATGAAAATGAATGTCGAACAAAAGTCTGGAAATAGTGTTTTCATTTTTTTTTTCGTTTACTTGAACTAGACCGAGAGTCGTGAGACCATTAATATCCGGAGTACATTAATTTGGTGCAACAACTGCCGAAGCTGAAGTATAAGGAACCTGGCGTCCAGATGGGATTGCGTCTAACACGGTCGCTCGTTAAGTGCAGAGTGACTGGATCAACGAGAAATATTAACTAGCACTCACATTCGAAATCAAATGTCAAAAAAGGACGCAATGTCCTAATGTAAAGGGTCTCCTCCTTTCAGGAAGTGGTGCTTTGCAGAAAATACCACTAAGGAGCCACTAAGGACCACCCAAACTGACATGATCACCCTCTCACCATACCCATTGCCTCTCGAGTAGTTAATTACCACGTTAGGGCCAGGGCAGCACTTTTGTAAGAATCGACGAGTCACGAGACTTGTGCAAGACAACTGGCTTTTGTTCATATTCTTCTGGGAAAAGTCAACCTAACGGCCGCCATACTTATTTAATTTAATTAACGGTTCATCATTATCATCCTGTAAAACTATTCTATAAAAAATTGTTAGATTCTTTTTATATTTGTTACGAAATATTCGGATATTCTGAAATGTTTAATCCTTTTATAAAGAGCAAGTGCACAGGAAAAACGAAGGTTATTTTTACGCTCATTTTACTTGCAACAAAAATTAACTTCACAGGGTAAATTTTACCCAAATATCGGTTAAATTTTCATTTGTTTTTCCATCACAACACATGTATTTTGAAAAAACGAGAAATTGTCTGAATAAAAATTTAGCCTTCTTAAAAATTACCTGCAACAAATTTTATTCTTAGTTTTTTCGTTGTGGACAAGCGGTTGTTTTTTTGGAACATCAATTTAGAAATATAATCTATACTATAAATATAATCTACACTATAAATATAATCTACACTATAAATATAATCTATACTACAAATATAATCTATCGAACTCTATTAAATAGAGTTTGAACTATTAAATAGAGTTCTATCAGTAGATTTCATTCATGGCATCAGCTTTTCACTCAGACCTATAGTTTCGCAATTGTGTACAAAAATATTTTTTGCTTTAGCTTCATTTTTCTCTGAAACTACAAAATAAAGATATTTTGACTTTTTTATTATAATGAAAGGTCTTCTCGTTCAGAAATTAAACTGCTTATTATTTTTATCTATTGCAATGAAAATATTTATAATGAATTACCACGATCTTCATTTTTTAGAGACAAACAACAAAAAATGTTTAATAATTTAACAACTTCTCGTTAAAGAGATAGACAAATATTTCTATAAATAAATGCCTCAATAACAAAGAAAACACACGTGTCCCATTAAATATTTTTTATCAACTTTTAGATTTTATAATTTTCTCGAAAGCGTTAGTGAACAATTTCTTAAGAAAAACAAAATCTTAAAAGTTTATGTTTGAAGCTACACCAAAAATTGTAGGTTGCCTGAAAAATAATAAATCGTCAATTAATTTAAGTGAAAATTATTTCTACTGTTATTAAATGAATTATTTCTTCTTTTTCCAAGTGACCGTAATTTAATTGATTTATTTCTGAACTACTTTGTGTTTCTAAAATTGCATCAGGCTCTTTACTAATTAATTTAAAGACTTTTTTAAAAAGAAAAAGTTAGTTACAGAAATATAACATAACATTATTTTATAATACTGTAACGTTCTTGTTTCTATAATCACATATTAATATTTTTTTCCTTTAATTATTTAAGAAATACCTTATTAGTTTCAAGTCACAAATCATTTTGTTTTATTTCAAATGCTTCACTTGAAAATTTGATGCAGAATTTTTTACTGCTTTTTTTCGTTTAGAAATTAAACTGAAATGCTTATTATTTCTGTTTAATGCAATTAAAAATATTTATAATTCATTACCATTATTCCCATTTTTGAGAGACAAACAACAAAAAATGTTTAATAATTTAACAACTTTTCGTTGAAGATATAGTCAAACATTTCTAAAAATAAATGCCCCAGTGATGAAGAAAATACACGTGCCCTGTTCAATATTTTTTATCACCTTTTACGTTTTACAATTTTCCTAAAAGGGATAGTAAAATATTTCTTAAGAACAGCAAGGTCTTAAAAGTTTGTTTGAAGCTCGATTTTGCACTAAAAATTGTAGGTTGCCAGAAAAATAATGACTCATCAATTAATTTAAATGAAAATTATTTCTACTTTTATTAAATAAATTATTTCTTCTTTTTTCAAGTGACTGTAATTTGATTGATTTATTTCGGAACTACTTTTTATATGTGTCTCTAAAATTGCATCAGGCTTTTTAGTAATTAATTTAAAGACTTTTTTAATAAAAGAAGTTAGTTACATATAAAATCAATCGATTTGTTTCGAGTCAAGGAATCTTTTCCTTTCATGCATTAACTGTGAATTATGATAAGAAAAAATTTTGAATTATAAAAACCGATTTTTTAAGTATCATAAAAGGGCTAGAAAAAAATTCAATGAATATTTTTTAAAATCCTCATACCTGATTTGAAATATTAGCAGTAAGCCCTCTAAATTAATTGAATTTATCATCCGGACAATTGTTCAGAACCTTGTATTAGACATTTACCAATTATCGAACGTTTAATTAAATTATTTTAAAAAATTTCGAAAATGTAACCATTATAAAGTTTCCTCTTCGAGGAAGAAAGATTTGCAATGCATTTTGGTATCGGTAATTTTATTACTTTATTATTTTATTATTTATTTTTAGGTAGGACCTAATATAGAGCAAAAGGTAAAATTGTAGAACATTATGATAAATAGCTTTTCTAGCAATTTTCTATCTTCGCCATAATTGTTCAATAATTACCAGAATTAAGGAAGTTATTACGAAAACAAATTGATAGGTTATTATCATATCTTGATATAATAGTAACATTATTCTTTCACCTAAAATTATTTTTAGTCACATGCTGATTAGTTTCTTGTCAAAACGAACTAACATTACTACACTACTACATTAATGTTTTAATAAATTTTGTTAGAATATATAGGAACTTTAATTTCTTCATTTTATTAAATTAATTTTTCAGAGTTTTCGCTTTATTTGAAATTTCACAACTTTTTTGTTCAAAGTTCAGTCTTTGGCAAAATCGACAGAAAAAATTAGAGAGTTCTCTTCATGCATTCATGAAATTCTATAGAGATTTATCTTTTAAATGAGCTTAAGGACATTAAAAAATGTTAATTATTTTATAAGTTATTGGAGGTTTTTGAAAAAGTTGAAAAATTCACTTTTTTCCATTAATTTTTTACAGCTCGAACAAAATCATTTCACCTTGGGCTTATTTTACGCATAATTTCGATAGCTTTCGCACCATTTTGAGGAAAATTTTATCTTGTAGATTATAAAAATTAGGAGAACTTATGTATCTCACAAAAAACAGGTGGTCTCATATTCCTGACCAGTACTCTAAAAAGCAAACAAAAAAGACGAAATGTCAAGGGTATAAAAATTTTTAAAGAACTGACGTAACTTATTTGCTTCCTTCTTTAAACTCCTTTATGAAACTCCTTTATGAAAATCGGGGTACTCCTTAAAACATAATTTAAACATTTTTTAAATAAAAAAAGAATTATCCAAATCTATAATACAGCTTTTTCTAATGAATAATACACCTGGTGACTAATAAAGCAACAAAGATACTTGAAAATCCTAATGCTCAAATTGACATTTTCGGATTGAACACATCTCGCCAAGGAACTTGAGTTCCAGAGAATAATGGAAATTTCAAGTAATGAATTGAAGCAATGTATTCTAAATGTCATTTCTGACGTGACCAGTAAATTCTCTGAAAATATTAATGCAAAAATTATCGTCGCAACCTCAAAAATCACTAAGTTCGCAATGTATGACATTTGACTTTGTCAATATAAATATTTGAAGAATCTTTTAAAAATATTTCAAAAACAGGTAAAAATTATTAAAAATATGGGAAACATCTGTGATTGCGCGATTTATTTTATATTGACTACATATCTTCAATATATCCTCTCGTTTAATAAAATTTTGAATTAATAGTTTGATAAATATGACATCTTGTAAAACTTATTGTGCAAAAGTAGTGATTATTATTGACTGCTATTTGGAAATGCTGATGAGAAATCGATTTCCAACTGCATGAAAATTTTCGTTACCCTAAAATTAACAAATCTACGTCGTATTTTGAATAGTTTGAATCAAGATCGAGTTTTATCTTAAAATAGCAAAATCGTAAAACCTGGCACAAAACTTGGGGACAGACTTTGGAACGATTTTTCGCATCTTTAACTGTAAAATATTCAACGTATCACTCCATAATCATCTCTTTCAACTAATTTCAATCGATTTTTTCATAAGCCCAAATTATTAAAGAAAATATTTTTGACATCGCGTTAACCTGAAATTTTTCAAACATTTTTATTTATAATTTCTAGACGAAGTGGTCTAAAATTTTGAATTTTTCCTAAATTGTGGCCTGATCTTTAATCACAGGGTATGTGATTATAGGGTCCTAAAAATACCCCATAATTCCAAAAATGAGATGTTGCGTATTTTTGACGTTTAATATTTTTTTGCAGTTTTTTCACAAATTGTTTTTAATACGTTAGATATTACTGTTTAGAGATATTTTGATGTTTGAAAAATTGTAAAAACAATTTATTATTGTTTATAACTATATTTTCTTTAGAATAAAGCTAGAAAATTGCGGTTTTTTCTACGTACTTCAACTTTTCTTCGACTCTCTAGTTATAATGAGATCATAATTATTATAAATTAACAAAATTAATTATTTATAACGATCTTCTCTTTAAAAAATGTAGAAAATTGCGTTTTTTTCTACATTCTACAACTTTTCTTCGATTTTTTAGTTAGAATGAGATAATAATTATTCAAAATTAACAAAAGTAATTGTAGCAACAAAAAATAACCAATAAACATAAACAGAAATCATTTTTAAAACTATATATTATTTTCTATTATTATATTTTTTTGAGAATAAATCCAGGAACTTGCAGCTTCTTCTAAAATTTTAAACCTTTCTTCGGCTTTTAAATTTAAAAAAATAAATAAATAATCATAAATAAGAATGCTGATATAAAACTAGAAAGTTGAAATATTTTTCAAATAAGAAATTATATTCAATATAATCTATATAGACAATTTGAAAAATATTTCAACCTTCTAGTATTATTTCAGGATTCTTGTTTATGTTTATTCATTATGTTTATAACTAAAAAGCCGAAGAAAAGTTCAAAATTTTAGTAAAAACCGCAATTTCCTGGAATAATTCTGAAAAAAATATAATAATAGAAAATAATACATAGTTTTGAAAAATGATTTTTGTTTATGTTTATTGGTTATTATTTGTTGATAACTAGAGAGTCGAAAGAGAGTGGAAAATGTAGAAAAAACCGCAATTTTCTAGCTTTATTCTAAGAGGAGATCGTGATAAACAATAATTAATTAAATAATAATTTAAATAATTATTTAAACAATTATTTTTGTTAATTTTCAATAATTATTATCTCATTCTAGCTAAAGACTCGAAAAGTTAAAGAATAGAGTAGAAAGAGTAGAAAAAACCGCAATTTACTAGCTTTATTCTAAGAGAGGATTGTGATAAACAATAACTAATTAAATCATAATTTAAATAATTATTTAAACAATTATTTTGGTTAATTTTCAATAATTATTAACTCATTCTAACTAGAGAGTCGAAGAAGAGTTGAAGAATGTAGAAAAACTGCAATTTTCTAGCTTTATTCTAAAGGAAGATCGTTATTAACAACGATTAACTGTTTAAACAATTACTTTTGTTCATTTTTAATAATTATTATCTCATTACAACTACAGAGTCAAAGAAAAGTTTAATAATGTAGAAAAAAACCGCAATTATCTAGCTTTATCCTGAAAAAAGATAGTTATAAATAATAATAAATTGTTTAAACAATTTTTAAAACATAAAAAACCAATTGGCGAAAAAGCTGCATAAAAAAATAAGACTAAATGCCAAAAATACACGATATCTCTTTTTTGCACTTTTGGCATTTTTTTGGGATCCTATAAAAGTGGTTTATGGGAGTTGAATTCAAAAAGTAGTTATTAATTCGTATTCAGCAATTAATTCTCAAGAAAACGTGCAAGAAAATGTAAGATACATCTAATATTAACGATTCTATCGCCAATTTACAAAAACGTATTTTTTCCCCATGGGAAATACACGTAAAACTTTAGACTTTGAGCAACCTCTAAATATATCAATTGATTTCAAAATAAAAAACTACCTGTTTACTTTTTTGGGATTCGAACAAATCTGGAGAGTGAGAGCATGAAAATTAAATAAAAAATTTTCAATGCATTTTTGGACCACCCTAGTGGACACCTCCCATTGTAAATTCGGTGTTTTTTTGGAACATCGATTTTGAACATAAACTATGCCCATATAGATAGAGTTCTCTTAAGAATTCATCAAGGAATAAAACAGAATGATCAATTTCGAGATTGGACCTCCCTAAAGTCCTTTTATAGGACTCCCATAAGTAACGTAACATAAGTAACCCCCATAATAAACCACCCCCATAAGTAACGAATAAGAGTTTAGCGATAAATTGACTTTTATTCCTCCTTTTGCCCATTTTTTTCATAAATCATAACTATTTGGCAAACTGAAACAAAAGATGACGTTTTTAAACAATTTTTAATTGTTTAAACAATGTTTCTTTATTTGAACAATTTTTTTTCAAAGTCTACCTGAAGTTGTGGCTTATTCTGGAGGCTATGTTTAATAAATTAAAAATAAACTATATTTAATAAATACTAAGCACTGATTTGTTCATTTTAAAGTTTTCTAAATTGTTTAAACAATATTTCATTGTTGAAACGTAATTTTCATCAGGAAATAGTTTCAAAATTTTTTTTTTTTTTCATCAGAAAAATAGTTTTTTCCAGCGAATCGTAATACATTAATAATACATTAATAATACTTTAATACATTAAAAATTTAAAAATTGTTTTAAAAAATGGTAATTTTTAAACAATTAGAAGTAGGTTGAAAATATTTTAGAATGATTGATAACACAAGCCGACAAAAATTAACTTTTTTTTATACCCCAAGACTGGACTAGGTGACCCCGAAGGATTTTGATGTCCTAAAAACGAATCCGTTGTCCAAATTTTTCCTATACGTCCGGATTTCGAGATATCCTAACCTAAAAATGAAAAATGGTCATTTTTAACCATATTTGAACCAATATAATTGGTCGAAAGACTGTTGAATTATTGAATAAATGAAATGAAATATAACTCGAACAGCGATTTTGTTCTCTTAAAACTGCTCACACCAGCGTTTATCACTCCTTTTTACCTTTCATTTTCACTTTGGATTATCCCAAACCGATTTTTTTTCTCCAAGATGTAGCACATTAACCATTTCAGTTCCACATTGAAAAACTAGCAAAGAAGGCAAAGGAAGCGAATAAAATTATATTATTCGATTGATAAAGGATTTGGTGTATAAAGGTTTTTAAGTTTGCGGAATCCGAATTTGAGCTCAGATTTACAAAATTCAAGATGGCGTATCCAATATGGCGAACCAAAATTTTGAGAAATACTTTGTTTTGTGCCCACTCACTCTTTTTCTCAAATATGTTGAAGGACTGAAGCAGAATTATTCCTTGGAATTTAATATTGTTTCAGAGAGGAAAATCTCAGGTTGTTGATAGATGGGAAGAGTCCTTGAGAACTGTATTGATTGGAACCATTACATTGTCGATAATGGTTCTTTTACCCTTTGTTTAATTAATTGGCCGTAATTCAGGAGAATCGTAAATCTCTGATCTTACCTGCAAGTTTGCTCGCTCAGAATGGCTCGTAGGTGGTGATTGTCTCGTAGCCCACGCTCGTTGAGATTGGTGTGGGTGTATGGAACCAGGGAGCTCTCCATCCAACAGGGGTACCAACGATTGACGTCCGATATGAGTTTGAACGCATGACTCACCCACCTTTATAAGGTAATTACTTGTCAAGCATAAATGTACATGTCGGCTCAACGTAGGCCTCTTCACTTGGGGCTTGTCAAATGTCAACGTTACCGTTTTGAGAAAGGCAAACATTTTCTCTAGTACCGCTATATGCTCTTAGTTTCCTTTTCCTTTGAATAACATCAAAGTTATTCAGAAAAACTAGAGATACTGTGTAAAAAACGTAAATTTTTTGTTACAAATTTAATTATTTTTTATGTGCACAATGCAATTAAATTCATGCATTAAAATACAGTACCGGTCATGAATATGAAACCACCTGTTTTTTGTAAGATGCAAAAGTTTTCCTAATTTTTATAATCAACGAGATAAAACTTTTTCCTCAAAATAATACGACAGCCATACAAATTTTGCGTTAAATGAGCGCAAAGTGAAGTGATTTTGTCAATTTTGTCAGAAATTATTGCACAAATAGTGCATTTAACCGAATCCAATCATGCAGGCCGGCGCACAGTGGGGCAAAAAAAAATGTCTCTGGACAAATTGATATTTAGAAGCAGTTTGTGAACCGATTTGAACGGTTCACAAACCGTTGAAATTTTTTTTTATTAAAGCTAGTAAAATTCAGCATAAATCGTTCAGGGCTGATATTAAAAAAGTTTTTTTATTTTTTTTTTTGTTTAATAACAAAAATGGAAACAATTTTTTTTTAGAAGAGTACCGGTTTTTGAAAAATACTTTGATTCAACCCAAAATACTTCGATTCAACCAAAAATACTTAGAATCAATGAAGCAATTATCCAGAAAATGTTTCAATAGCTTAGAAATTGTTTAAAAATTTATTGAATTTGTTTTAAACAAATAAGTGAGTGAAAATGGTTTCATGGGGATTGACAGTGATTCCTGAATTGATATGCACTAAATTTGAATAATTTATAGACAAAAACCGTTTTTGAACTGAATTCATGAAATATAATAAATAAATTGTTATTTAATAAACAATAAAATAAATAAATAAAAATAAAATAAATTGTTTATAAAATAAATTTTATAAACATTTATTCAAAGCAGGTAGTTATGTTGAAATAAATCAAGTTTTTTCTATTGAATCGGCCAAAAATTATAGGAAAATGTCACAAAATTATCAGATTTATTCATCCAATTACAACTGATGATTGTTTTAACAAATTTAATTAACAAATGCACTGTCTGGATATTTTTAGAGGTAAAAAATTGGTTTTTTCAATGTAATGAAGTATAAATAACTAATTTCTAAACTTTTAGGGAGCTTATATGATAATCAACAATTGTTGTCACCAATAAAAATTGTTTATGGTCATATAAGCTCCCTAAAAGTTTAGAAATTAGTTATTTACACTTCATTGCGTTGAAAAAACCAATTTTTTATCTCTAAAAATAGCCAGACAGTGCATTTGTTAAATAAATTTGTTTAAACAATCATCACTTGTTATTGGATGAATAAATCTGATAATTTTGTGACATTTTGGTATAATTTTTGGCGGATTTGATAGAAAAAACTTGATTTATTTAAACATAGCTACCTGCTATGGATAATTGTTTACAAAATTTGTTTATAAAATAACAATTTATTTATTGTATTCCATGAATTCAATTGAAAAACGGTTTTTGCCTATAAATTGTTCAAATTTAGTGCAAATCAATTCACGAACCACTGCCAATCACTATGAATCCATTTTCACTCACTTATTTGTTTATAACAAATTTAATAAATTTTTAAACAATTTCTAAGCTATTAGACAGCTTTTCTCGATAGTTGCTTCATTGATTCTGGGGATTTCGGATTGAATCCAAGTATTTTTCAAAAACCGGTACTTTTCTAAAGAAAAAAAAATTTCTATTTTTGTTATTAACTAAAAACAAATAAAAAACTTTTTTCAAAATCAGGCCTAAACGATTTTTTGCGGAATTTTATCAGCTTTAATTAAAAAAAAAAGTTCAAATCGATTCACAAACCGCTTCTGAATATCAATTCATCTAGAGACATTTTTTTACCACACTGTGCGGCGGGTGACATTTTCAGGATTGGATTGCCAATAAAATATGTTTTTGTACAAAAAAAATAAGGAGACACGTATTTTCTTAAATTAACATAGCAACATTTTTACATTTTTTACGAATATTTTAAAATTTTAAGGATAAAATGAGTTTTTTTGGAATTTTTATTTTAAAAACCTTGCCATTTTTACAATTTTTAAGATATTAAGGTTTTTCTTGTTTTAGCTGATACAGTTTTTAGTACTCTTTCAAAATCCCAAATCAAAAAATTGAAATAATAAAAAATGTTGACGTTATTTCGATTTTTTGAAAAAAAATTTAAAAAATTTTTCTCGAAAATCCCATCTTTTTTCCGACATTTTTAGGAATTATTAAGTACTTATTTATTTTACTTAGCATAAATTTCCCATTTAGTTTTCTATTTTAGGAATTTTAGGTACTTATTTATTCTACTTAGCATAAATTTCCCATTTAGTATTTTTTTGTTTTTCGGGAGAAAAAAGTAATTTCGATTCTTTTCAAAACCTTTAAATTTTTTGCAACTTTGGAGATTTTGAGTTTTTTCTTGTTTTAGGTTGTCAAGTTTTCTTCACTTTTTCGATAACGATGAGAAAAATCAAGAAAGAATAAGAAATAGTAAAACTATTTTGATTTTTTGCAAAATTAATTTTATCAAACGATTTTTATCAATCACAATTTTTTATCACAACTTTTATCACGAAATTTTATCAAAACCTTTTTATGCACTTTTCCATAATCTGGAAATTTTAATCTGTCCTCTGAAAAAAATACTTTTCGTAGCCATGATAATTGTCTAAAACATTAAAAACTCTAAAGTGCAACAGGTTTCGAAAGAGTGAAAAGAACTTGCTAAACTAGAATAAGAAAAACTGAAAATCTCAAAAATTGCTAAAATGGCAAGGTTTTGAAAAAAAATCTAAATTAATTTCTTCTCCCGAAAAACAAAAAAATACCAAATATAAAATTTATGATAAGCAGGCTATTATAGTACTTATTATTCCTAAACATTTCAGAGAAAAAGAGGTGGGGTTTTTGAGAAAAGTTTTTTTAATATTTTTTTCAAAAAATCAAAATAACTTTACCATTTTGTATTCTCTTTTATCTTTTTTTGTGGATTTTGAAAGAGTGCAAAAAACTGTATAAACTGAAACAAGAAAAACCTTAATATACCAAAAATTGCAAAAATCGCAAGGTTTTTAAAGTAAAATTTCCAAAAAACTCATTTTATCCTTAAAATTTTAAAATACTCGTAAAAAATGTAAAAATGTCGCTATGTTAATTTAAAAAAATGCGTTACTTCTTATTTTCCAAGTACAAAAACATATTTCATTGGCAAGCCAATCCTGAACATGTCACCCGCCAGCCTGCATGATTTGAAATGGATTCGGTCATTTTTCGATTTTTTCTAAAACTTTCAATAACTTACGAAATAATTAATATTTTTTAATGTCCTTGGACTCATTTAAAAGATAAATCTACGTAGAATTTCATGAATGTATGAAGAGAACTCTCCAACTTTTTTCTAGATTCTGTCAAGGACTGAACTTGGAACAAAAAAGTTGTAAAATTTCAAATAAAGCGATTGATCAGAAAAGTTAACTTTATAAAATATACAATTAATATTTCGATGTATTATAATAAAATTTATTAAAATGTAATAAAGACTGATTTTTAATTCATTTTTATAAATAATTATACGCTATTGAAATTTTACAACTTATCTGTACTAAAATCAGTCTTTTGCAAAATCGAGGGAAAAAATTGAAGAATTTTCTTCATATATTCATGATATTTCATGGCGTTTAAAAATTTGTTAAAATGAACGCAAGCAAATTAAAAAATATTAATTAATTTGTAGGTTATTAAAGGTTTATAAAAATCGAAATATCCACTATTTTTGCAATATTTTCTTATGGAATTAACAAATTATCTTAAACTTGGGCTAATTTAAAGCAGAATTTTACTGGCTTTCATGAGTAAAAAAATTTATTTTGTAGATTATGAAAGTTAGGAGAACTTATGTGTCTTACGAAAAATAGTTTTATGGTCGGTAGTCTATCTTTAAAAGAATAGGTACAAAAAGTAAAATTTTTTTATATGTATAAATTACATTGCATTGCATTACATTAAATCACATTGCATTGTATTACATTAAATTACATTGCATTGTAATACATTGCATTACAATTACAATTACATAAATTACATTACATTAAACAAGGAAATATATTCTGGTGAAGAAAATGCATTTTTTTAAGATATCACATTTTAACGAAGGGATTTGTTTTAAGAGGTTTTAAAGGCCTATTCTAGATTTTTTGAAGGAAATACATTTTATGAAGGATCTTTATTTTATTAAAGAAATTAAATTTTTGTGAAAGATCTACATTTCACTGAAGAAAATATATTTTCATTTGATTAAGGATCTACATTTTAATAAAGAAACTGTACTTTATGACGAAGAAGTCAATGTAAAAAGTTTCCATCCTTACCATCCGATATGGAAGAAATACTGTTCAGAAAATTCATTTTTCCACTAGGAATGGTTCTCAGTCGTCAAAATAAATGAAGCACCGAAATATTATTGAGAGAAATGAATTTTTTTTTAAAACCTACATTGTAATAAAGAAAATTAATTTCCATGTAGGAACTACATTTATTTGAAGAATCTGCATTTTCTTGAAAGAAATATATTTTATGAAAAACTTACATTTCAATGAAGGACTGCATTTTTGTGAAGGACCTATATTTTAGCGAAGAAAATACATCGCAACGAAGAAACCATGTTACTGTTTTGAAGAAACTACACTGTTAGAAAATTCAAAATTTCAACCATTTTTCATTTACCGTGATTGAAGATTCATTTACTTGTGACTGAAATTTCATTTACTGTGATTAAAAATTTATATACATTTGGTTGAAAAATCATTCTCTTTGGTTAAAAGTTCCATTTTGGTGTAAAATTAATTTACTTTTGGTTGAAAATTAATTCATTTTTAGTTAAAAATTAATTCATTTTGGGGTAAAATTAATTTACTTTTGGCTGAAAATTGATGAATTTACGGAAATTGAGTAAAACTTAAACTACAGTAATTAAAGTTTTTTCTAATAGTGCTGTTAGAAAATTCTTGAAATTTCAACCATTTTCCATTTACTGTGATTGAAACTTCATTTACTATATGGTTGAAATTTCATTTACTGTGATTGTAAATTTATTTATTTATTGAAAATATAACCCAACAGCCGGGGCCAATCACAGGGTATAAAGCTTAATAGATTAATTTAATTTTAATAAATTAATTTACTTTTGGTTAAAAATTCATTTATTTTAGTTGAAAATCCATTCCTTTTGGTTTAAAATTGAGTTACAGTCATTGTTTATTCAATTACTGTAACTCAATAAATTTTCAACACGGTTAGAAAAATTTCAATTACTTTAATTGAAGTTTTATTACTTCAATTAAATTCTTCAATTTTTTCTAACCGTGTACATTTTCAAAAAGTTCATAAAGAAATAAATAAGAATACTCTTTAAATCTAAATTAGTAGTTTTTTACTAATGAAATAGTGCCGAATCGTTTACCAATTGTTTTAGTAAGCATTTCTACTAATTAATGGTAGAAAGCTACTAATTCATAGTAGAAAACTACTAATTCACTTACTAAGGTTTACTAAATAAATTAGTAAACCTTACTACATGAATTAGTAGTTTTTTACCATTAATTAGTAGTTTTCTACCATTAATTAGTAGTTTTCTACCATTAATTAGTAGTTTTC